>PVKC010017882.1:0-20000 GCA_004027635.1 Crocidura indochinensis
GAAAAACAATTGTAATTGTTTTTTCAAGTAATTGTACATGGATTCTGTTTTATTTATCTTAATGTTCGTTGGCCGAAAATTCAAAGTTAACATATCAGCAAGGGGACTTCTTCTGAGAATTATGTTATGAATGACTTTCCTTCCACTGTAACCCTATCTTGTCCTCTTTCTTTGCATCTTTGTTCTCATAATTAAAATAGAAATATTAAATAAAAACAAAAATTAAAAAAAAGGTGTGGAGAAAATCCAATACATAGAGATTAAACAAGATGCTGCTCAATACAGCTGGATCAAAGAGGAAATTAAGGAAGAAATAATTAGATTCCCTGAGACGAATGACAGTGAAGAAACAAATTGTCAAAATCTGTGGGACACAGCTAAAGCAGTAATTAGGGGGACACTCATATAGGCCTACATTAGGAAAGAGGAAAATGATGAAATCAACAGCTTAAAAGGACAAGACCTGGATAAACAGCAACAAAGAAACAGGTAGAAGAGAAGAAATAATAAAAACTAGAATAGAAATTAACAACATAGAAAAAAGAAAACAATATAAAGATTCAGTGAGACCAGGTTTTTAAAAGAATAAACAAGATAGACAACGCTCTGGCAAGACTCAAAAAGAAAAAAAGGAAAACACCCAAATGAATCAAATCACAAACAAAAGGGAGAGATTAGAACAGAACCTCAAGAAATTTAAGACATGAAGGCTTATTACGAACAACTGTACTCAGTTGTTAGAGATCTCAGAGGAAATACACAGATTTCTTAAAAAAATTATCACTTTCTGAGACTTAATAAGAGGGATGCAGAAAACAATAGGACAATCACATCTAAAGAAATTGAAACAATTTAATTAAGTTTCTTAATTAAGAAACTCCCCAAGAATAAATGTCCAGGACCGGATGGTTTTATTGGTGATCTCTATCAAACATTCAGATACTACCATAGATCATCAGGCTTATCCAAAATATCAAAAAAAAAGCAAGAATTTCCCTTAACTCCTTTTATAAGGCAAATAACCTTCATTCCCAAAGCTGGCAAAGACATAGACATGATTAAGAAAGAAAACTACAGACCAATCTCACTAATGAACATGGCACCAAAAATCCTCAACAAAATATTAGCAAACCAAATCCAGCACTACATCAAAAAGATATTATATAATATATATTATATTATCATGACTAAGTGGTTTTTATCCCAGGAATGCAAAGATAGTTCAACACAAGCAAATAAAGCAATATCATCCACCACATTAACAATAAGAAAGACAAAGCCCACATGATAATATCAATCGATGTAGAGAAAACATTTGACAAAATCCATCACTCAATCATGATGAAAACATTCAGCAAAATAGGGCTGGAAGAAACCTTCCTCAAGATAATCACAACTATCTATAAAAAGCTCACAGCCAACATTATCCTTAATGGCAAAAAACTGAAAGCATTTCCATTCAGGTCAGGAACTAGGCAAGGCTGTCCAATGTCTCCATTCTTATTCACCTTATACCAGTGAGGATGGGACATCAAAAATAACTGGACCAATCTGTTGGCAGGAATGTGGTAAGAAAAGAACCCTTATCCACTGCTTGTGGGAATGCTGCCTGGTTCACTCCTAAGGAAAACAGTATGAAGGGTGCTTAGTAAACTCAGAATTGAGCTGTCATATTACCCAGAAATTGTACTCCTCAGTGTCTATCTCCAAGATAGAAGAACATTAATCCAAAAATATGTATACACACCACTATTTATCGCTGCAGTCAGCACAATAGCCAAGATTTGGGATCAACCTTGATGTCCAAAATCAAATGAGTATATCATGAAGATGTGGTACTTATGCACAATGAAATATTACACAACAGTTACAAATGATACAATCATGCAATTTGCAGCAAAAAATGAATAGAAATAGAAAATATTATGTTAAATGAAGTTAGGCAGAAGAAGGATAAATACAGAATAATAGCACTTATTTGAGGTTTTTAGAATATATACCACATATACATATAATACTTCATGAAGAAATACAATGGTCTAAACTACGGCTCATGGGCCACATATTGTATTTGTTCCTGTTTTGTTTCTTCACATCAAAATAAGATGTATGCAATGTGCATAGCAATTTGTTCATAATTTTTGTTTTTACTATAGATTGGACCTCCAAAGTTCTGAAGGACAGTGAACTGGGCTCCTGTTTAAAAAGTTTGAGGACCCCTGTTCTAAATGATTGAAACTCTAAATGCCGTAGATGTCAGGGTATAGAGAGGAGAAGAGATTATATCAAGAGGAAGAGAGGAAACACATAGCCTTGACTATCTTTTATACCATAGAGAAGCCAGCAACATTGGTTCAGAGTGAACAGGTATTTAATCTCTCACTACAAAGGCCTATAAAAATGTTCTAATGTATTTATCCACAGAACCAGGTGCAAAATACAATGGGAAGCTAGGACCTACTACTGCAGTGATTACTAGTGATATGTTTTAATGCCTTAATTTTACTAGATATAAAATAGGGTGGATACCCTAATTTTGCAGCTCGGTGCTCAATCTTGCTACATACCAGATAAAGTGGTTATTGTGACAATGTCTTGATATAATACTCCAATTTTCCATTTTGTTTATGTCTTCTATTAGGACATAAAGCATATGAACATTGAAATCACCGAAGCAGGCAATTGCACACCATCAACTTATATTACAAGTCTCATTAATTGAATACATTTTTGCTAATTACTATATCCCATTTATTTCCTTTATTTTCCTTTTTCTTTTTCTCACCCTTTTATTTTTCTTTTCTTCTCTCCTTTCTTCTTTAATTCAACCTTTGTTACATAAAGCCCATGCTGTCAGTTTCTTTTTAGGAAAGGAACCTTGATGACACTGCAAATAATACTACATAGGGTAGATGCTTATCATTTTCCTCACTACCACATTGCTTAGCACTCCATACATGAAAATTATACTTATACTAAAATGTTTCAACCACTATCTAATCCTGAAAGCTTCATTTGGCAAAGTTCCCCTGTCATTGATGAAGTACCTAGAAATGCAAAAACATTCCAACTCCAAACCCCAAGTTTTTTTCACTTATTTTTCTTTATTTTTCCCTTTTAACTGTTTTCCTTTCTTTCTCTCCTAATTGATATTTTAGCTCTTTATCCTTTCTTAATTCTATTATTTCTTAAACACTCAGACCTATCTTATTAGGATTAGGTCTCCAACAATGAGCTATGAATAAATCTCTAATGTCTGTCTATATGTGGGCATGAATTTGTATATAATGGACTCCTCTTTATCTACCAAACCTATATTGTAAATATTCCATGCCTATAGTCTATATAACCCCTCTTATATATTATCTCTCTTGCCCCCATTCAGAACTACTTCTCTCCTCTCATCCCTCCAGTCCTGATCCTTTATCCCTCCCTATTTAACCCTCTTTACCCTCTGCTCTTAATTCAGTAAATACCAAGACTGAGTTCCTGCCCCAATAAGCCACCACTCATCTCCCAATGTGCAAGGATACGCTCTCAGTTCCAAATCCCATGTCTCAGCAAGAAGCTTCAACAAGTACTCTTGCTGACTCATTTTATATGACCTTCTTCTCACCTCCCCAAATGTGGACTGTGGCATGCTATGGGATTTAGCTCCAGAGGATCCCCCACTCAAGGACACTACCTGATCCCTTATTGAAGCAATTATTTTCTCAAATTTGAGAAGACTGTGGTGTGGGATAAAAATGTGCCCTGGATCTCACCCCACAAAAATTATCTCAAAACATTTAATGGGGATATTTATATTTTCCTTGTATATGTTTAATACTTTAATAGTTATCCTTTTAATTTTCAAAGGAATAGGTAGCCTCCTCCTTCCATTTATATATATATATATATATATATATATATTGCTTGCTTTGGTTCTGCTTAGTATGGAATTCTAGAAGAAAAAGTCCTGTTTGGGTAAAAGCTCAGGTCAAAAACAAAGCACAGAGATTAAGCCTGTCATTAAGCCTGTCATTCTTACCCCCAAATGCACCAACAGTATAATATGCCCAATCCCTTTTGCAAAGGCATATTGAAAAAAAAGGGAAAATCTTATGCATAGAAAGAAACTCTTATGTACTAGGGATAAGAACACATACATTTTATAATATAAGGTCACCTCCCACCTTGAACATGTGTCTTGAGGACCCAACTCCATATGTTTAAACAGCGACCATTCAACACCAAATCCTGGATCCCAAACAGAACTGACACAGCTCCCTGCAACAGCACCAGAAACCAAAGTCCCCTTGTGGAATTCTAAATACCACCCTGGCACCAACTTTCACCAGGATGATACAACATCTTGACAATGAGCAAACAGCAACAACATTGTCCAAGAGGAAGTTGCCCTATCTCATCACCTAATGGTAAGATGAAATCAAAAGACATGCTGTCCTTTGATCTGTGCAACAACTAAGATCACTAATACAGAAGACTGACTTTGACAACTGTAACTGGGCAGATCTTTTCCCGAGACCAATAAAAAAGATCCTAACCTTGACTTCGGCCTAGGATTTGTACAAAACCTAAGGTCTCTAATTCAAGAGATTCAACTTTGACAACTGTGACTGAGCAAAATTTCTGGAACCATAAGGAAAGACTCTATCCTAGGCTTTTGGCAAAAGCCAAGACCACTAATTACAGAAGACTGATTACAGTAAACATGAAGGAGCTGAACTTCTAGAACCATAGAGACTCTTTCCTAGACTTCATTTTATGACCTATTGAAATACCAAGATCTCTAGCTACAGAGGACATATTTTGTTATCCACAACTGAGGAGTACATTTCCTGGCACCATAAAAAGACCTGGGGGTTGAATAATGAGCATGTATGGAGCTGTAGTTATTCCCATGACAGTATGCTTCAAGGGTGAAAAAAATCTTGAATTTCTTAGGCCAAAGAAATTTCTTTTCTAATTTCACCAAGGCTTATTGTGCCTATGAAAAAAAAATCCAGAAAAAAACCCAAAAACAAACCCATAAAGCCTTGCCACACCAGCCCTCTTTTTCTCTTTCTTGTGGTTACTGTTTTATTGATAATTTTTTTGCTGCTGTTGTGCTATTTTTTTATTTTGTTTTTGTTTTTTCCCCTTTCTTCTTTTAAATTGATATTTATAGTCTCTGGATGGACTCCTTCTAGTTATTTTTGTTTCTGTTTTTGTTATTTGGGCCATATCCAGTGACGCTCAGGGGTTACTCCTGGCTATGCTGTCAGAAATTTCTCCTGACTCTGGGACCATATGGGCTGCCAGTGATCTAACGGAAGTTCATCCTGGGTTTGCTGCTTTCAAGACAAAACAACATATTACTAGGCTAGTGCTCTGGACCCCTCCTAGCTATTTTTTCTTTCTTTTCTTTTTTTCAACAGAACTACAGAACTTGAATCATCTTTCCCTCATAAATTGAGGGGAAAAATGTATAGTACTAGGAGTAACCAGTTGTATGAACATTTAGTGGAAATAAAAAATGACCAGACCTAAACACCAAACCCAAAGTTAATGACAATAGTATCAATACCCAACCTACAACAAGCTATATACAAAGGGGACCTGTTATACTAGTAGCCCATAGGGGAGGTATGGGATGCATGCTGGTAACAGGGGTAAAGAAGAACAACACTGGTGGTGTGAATGGTCCTAATTCATTGTCACTATGTAACTTAAACATTACTGTGAAAGATTTGTAGTTCACTTTGATCACAATAAAATTATTTAAAATAAAAAAAAAAAACAAAAAAAAAGAATTGGATTTCTTTCTTTTATCCTAGGATAACTAACTCTGCAATCACAATACACAGGACATAGAGGCTTTGTTTTTGACATCTTACCACAGCCTCAGAGTATCCATATAAGTCATCTTTGAGAATTGTCTATGATGTGCTGAATTATGTGAAAGGAAACAATTTGGTTTGTTTGTAAGCTTGTATGGGGCCCTCTAAATCCTAATGTCAGCTATTTTCTATATGAAGATATTCTCTGGATTTCTTAAAACAATTCATGTAACTTAAATGAAAAAATATAAATGCAAGCCCCCAACTCACATTTCTTTTCTATCTTTGTTTCATGAATGTTAAGGAGAAATTGGAGAGGTAGAGTCACAGCAGTGGGAGAAATCAATAGAGGAAACTGGCAGTGCTTCTCTGCCAGATGTTTCCCTACTTGTACACAGATCATCTCAAATAGACCTTAAAGAGCATTTAAATTATTTTGTGATTACAGATACCTGCAAGAGACTTAACTGCCCACCCATGACATTGGCACAGATGACAGTATTATCCTCACTTTCATCATACCAGCAACAATATTGTATTGATTTTTTTCATGGTTGAGAGAAAAGAGTTTTAACTGTGATACTTATGTGTCTCTGGGTTGCTAGGCTATTTGGATTCCAAGTCACAGGAGCTTAAGAATAAATCTAAGTACATAAAAAAGTTTGGTTAGTTTTCAAGTTTTTCCATCAGTAGGTGAGTTAAAAAATCATTCTGCATCTGAGGGTTACTCATGTAATAATTAAGTTGACACATTTTGAGCTCACTTCCTGACAAATGTTTCTTTAAAGAGACACTGATAGAAAACTTGCAAGACGTGACACATCAGCAGAAATTGTTTCTGTACAGAATGTTTTTTCAAAGTATTTTTTTCCTGAGTAATCACTGGCATTTCTCCTCTTACTATCATCTTTGTAAAACCTCTGTTACTTCATGCTTGTTAGGTTGGGGTTGTTAGTAAAGGTTTCATTTTTAAAAACAACTCCTTAAACCACAGTATATGTAAAATTGAGTTTAAAATAAGCCACACACTCTGATTTGAATACTGATTAGGATGAAGCATACTCATCAATAAACATGGAGCCACAATGACCTCAGGAGGGTGAAGAGCTTACAATGCGCATCAATTGTATTTGGGAAATAGCTTTTACTTATGATTCTAAAGTAGGCTTAATTCAGGTTCCAAAAGCAAAGGACATGAAATGTGTACCTCACCTGCCAGCAGAACATTAGGCATAGCTTCTATTTTAGTCAGGAAGTCAGGCAGTATAATAACAACACAGTCGTTTTTCTAACCCATCTTTTCCGTTTTCCTTCCGCAGATTTCTTTTTAAGGCTTTGGGGCGTGGCATTGCATCCTCAACATACACTTAGAGAGTCATTGAATCATTGTTGCCCCGTCCCCCAGGTTTGTTCAGATTCTGTTGTATAGATTCAAAACGGAGGAAAAAAAAAACATCAAAATGTAATAATTTCCTGTCAAAAACCAGTTGGCTTCATGCACTGTGACTAGATAATGATCTTCCACAAGGTTTGTGTGGCAGGTGGAGGGTGGGAAGAAGACACTAACAGGAAGTCAGTATCATTTGGGTTCTTATTATGCACATAAGTTGAGATGTCCAGAGAAGGGGTTAGTAGAGGATCTTATGAACATCTGTTTCATCCTCTTTGTGGAGGAAGATAGGCTCTGCCTGCACTGTACATGCCTGGGTTTCTCAGATCAGCAGAGTACCAATTGAATACCCTCATGCAACAGCCTGGTTCTGTGTACTAGACTGAGCTTATGGCCAGCTCCAGGTAAACTAGGAGAGAGTGTAGAGGACCAGGTTGGGTGTATCTGTCCCACTGCTAACACCCATTAGCTCTTCAAAGAGAATATTGGGTGATTGGTTATATTAACTTTGTGCAGAGGGCAAAAAAATCTATTTTAATATCTGTGCCAAGTCTTCACATATCCATTATCCTTACTTCTTCCATATACTCTAAGTTCCCGCTGCTTAGTTTTCACAGCAAGCAAAGAAACAGAGATGTTTTCATGCTTGTGCCTGGAGAAATCTTTCCATAATGCAAACTGTAGTATCACCTTGTAACTTGAAAAACTAAAATGGTAGCAGGGAGCAGGGAGAGAAGAGTAGAAGAACAGAGAGACAAAGCAAGAGAAAGCGTTGGCCAAATCAGAAGCTATCCCTGGAAACAGCAACTCTATGAGGAATTTGCAACCAGACCAGAGGGATGCTTGTTTAGTGGAGCAGCTGAAAGATCCAGAGCAGGTTAATAAGCTTTGACAACTGCCGGTTCCATCACATTTTTTCCCCACAGCATTATGAAATACTCTACAAACCTCTTATGATTGGTATTAATGTTGCAACAGCTGCACTGGATCACCTGGTTTGTTATCCATTGCTCAACACTCTGACCTGCTGTGAGCTCTCTCTTTCATAGGTGTCTTGTGAGTGTAAGAAAGGATTAGTAGAGGGCAGTGGCACGAAGCTTTCAACATACCTCCTGTTAAGTCTCTTCTCAATTGAGATCCTGGTGAGACATTCAGATAGGACACAATTTGGTAGCATTCAAGATGTGAAATAACTTAAAACACAGGTGCTGGAGAAATGACTTGCTATATTTTAGACTCAGACAGCTTTTTTAGCGACATCCTCACAAGGGAAGCAACTCATGGGAAAAGAATTATAAATGGATCTGCCTGATTCAGAAAAGGAGAGGTGAGAGTATATTTCCTTAGGTAGTTGATATAGACACGGTTGGGATGCAAGAAGGCTGGCTTCACACGATAAACAGAGCCCTGCAAAGAACATGGGCTTGATTTTAAAATTTAAGCATTCTTCCAGGACTGGTTTTATCACTGATGTCTGGGGCAACAGCAGATCATTTGGGATACACTAAAATCACTTACAAAGAAATGACAGCAAGGAGAATATAGCACATCTTGGGAATGATCTTAATATTGATTTCGATTTGTGTTTTCTAATGGGAAAGTGCTGCTGTAAAATGTAATAAATATTGATGGGAATGAAAAAACCTAGTACTGGAAAGGTCATGATAGTTAAAGGGTACTATGATAATACATTAGTGACTATACCAATATATCAGCAGCATCACAGAGAGAGCAACCAGGCAAAAAGCAGTTCCGAGAGGTATTTAGCTAATAGAGACCCCAAGTAGGGAAGTGGGAGATTTGGAATTATCTTCATCCTTTCTGCTAAGTTTCCTACTTGAGACTCTTTTTATACAACTGTGGTGCTTTATTACAGAGATATAAAGTCACCAATTTAAATCCTTTCCTGAAATCTCAGACTTCATGTATGGCAAATAAGAGACTCTATAACCTAAACTAATTTAAAAATATGTTCTTTAATATGCTATATATATGTACATATTATGTATGCTATGACATATACTCTAAATGATGCTAGAAAGAGCATTTCATCTCTAACAGTAAGCCAACCATTTTCTTTCTTATTTTCTTTATTTTGGGGTCTCATTCAGCTGTTCTCAGGGCTTAATTCTGGCTCTGCACTCTGGGATCACTCCTGGTGGAGCTTGTGTGAATAATGGGGCATGAGGCTGACTTGGTCAGATGCATGTCATTCTACTCATCTTATTATCTTTTAGTTTCAATAAACATTTTTTTGTTGTTGTTTTAAACACTGCAGTTCACTCATGGTGAAATTTGGGGCAGATTATGTCACTGTACTGATGCTCATCTGTGGAATGGATTTGATACCATGTGCTTAATTCATACATTCACTTCAAATAATCTGAAAGTGTTGAAAATTGTAAACCCTTTTATAAGCATCTATGCAAAGACCCTTGACTAAAAACATGTAGCATAAAGGTATGAAGTTTAGTTTGAAAATGCCAATTTGGGATAGAGAAGGGCAACATGAGAGAAGATAATCTCATAGCAAAGAGATACATCGAGCTAAGAGTGATTAATTGATGATACAACAGCATTTATATATTTTGTTGAATACCTGAACTTTGAAGAATGAATAGAATTTTATTAGGGAGATTAAGAGTGTGCTTTTAATTATGAAGCACTGCTATTAAGGGTGTGGGTACAGCTGCACATATTCTTTCTAAGGATTTTAGTAAAACTCATCTCTTTCATTTTTTTTATTTTTACCCTGTGTAAGATTTTATAATAATTCTTACACCATATTATTTATTTAGTTAATTAGTTAGTGAGCTAGTTATTATTTTTGTAATACTCACAGTTTACTCTGGGCTCTCACTCAGGTATCACATCTGGCAAGCTTAGAAGACCATATAGGATGCTGAGGATTGGATCCAGACCAGCTAGTACCCACTGTACTATCTCTCCAGCCTTTTACACCACATTTGGAACTTACAACATACAAATGTTCATTGTGTTTTACTGAATCAAGTTTTATAAAGCTAGAGTTGTGGTTTATTTTAAAATAGTTAATTAAAGCTGCACTAAATTAGCAAATATTACATCATTACAATGCTGCTGACATAATGTGGATACCTGGTATTTGTTTATTGAATATATTAATTAGTAAGACAATCAACATGACATGTGATTTAAAAAACTAAGGTATAATTTGGTGCATTTATGTAAGTAAAAACTAAGATTGTTGTTCTGGGGTAAACAGTTATGGATAAGAAATCATAAAGGCAAGATTAAACTGGTAAAGAGGTTATAATATAAACTTGTCTTTAAAGGGTTTGGGTGTAACTCTGTGAAACTTAAGGGAACATGAGTTGCTAAGTAGGAAAGTGACAGATTTAAAAAAATTCTGGAATAACTAAGAAATAAAAAATAAAACAAGGACTGGACTGTTGGAGGAAGCCAAGAAGAAATGAAATAAAAGAAAAGAAAAGAAAAGAAAAAAATAAGAGGGAAAGAATATCAATGAAGATATTAGTGTGTTGTTCAGGGAGAGAAAATGGAATCATGTATATTTAAGCAAGACTAATAGAGAATAGAGTAGGATTGGAAAATAGAAATATATTTAATAGTAATTTTAATAAGGGGCTGGTTAATTTTTATTACACATTGTCTTGACTGCCAACTTAATTTATGCCTTTGAACAAATATAAGTATACCATTAATTAATAGGTTACATGAAACTTTTCCAAAGTATATGTTCTAACTCTTAAATATTGCAAAATGTAGTTTATTTGAAAATATAATTATTACTAATATAATCAAGTCTTAAAAGGTTATTAGGGTGGTTCCTAATTCATCCTGATATTCTTATAAAAGGGGGTAGAAATTTTATTTATTTATTTATTTATTTATTTATTTATTTTTTTTGCCCACACACAGTGATGCTCAGGAGTTACTCCTGGCTATGTGCCCAGAAACCGCTCCTGACTTGGGTGACCATATGGGACACCTGGAGATCAAACCATGATCTGTCCTAGGTTAGGGCGTGCAAGGCAAAAGCCCTACTGCTTGTGCCACTGCTCCGACAGCAGAGGGTAGAAATTTGAACACAGACACGAACATGATCAGAGGGAAAACAATAAAGACACACAGGAAGAAGATGGACTGTGCATGTCAAGATACAGACATCTACAAGCTAAAGAACACCAAGTGTGGGGCCTGGGAGATAGCATGGAGGTAAGGCGTTTGCCTTTCATGCAAAAGGTCATCAGTTCGAATCCCGGTGCCCCATATGGTCCCCTGTGCCTGCCAGGAGCAATTTCTGAGCATGGAGCCAGGAGTAACCCCTGAGCACTGCCACGTGTGACCCAAAAACCACAAAAAAAAAAAAAAGAACACCAAGTGTTAGTTGCCATCAACACTATGAAGTTAGACGAGCAAAGAAAAGATTCTCCCCTAGAGCCATTAGGGATTTCATGATTTGATGGAAACTTCTTGTGTTAGGATTGTGGGTTAAATTGAAATTGTTTTAAACTACAATTTTGGATAATTTGTATGGAAGCCCTACAAAGGCAATACAATCTGAAAAGAAAATTTAGATAACAAGAACTTAATTAGCAACATCTAATGGAATTGTTAATTTCAAATCTTTTACATTTTACCAGGAATGGATGAATGTGACTCATTCACCACATTTTATAACATGGATCATTATAATTTTATCTATTTTTAAATTTTTAGGTAAAATATGTTCTTTTCTCATTTGGATTCTTTAGCATATTTCAAAGATAATTTCAAAGTATTATGGATTTCTATAACAGTCATTCACATTTCAACACTCTTGTGTTCATTACTGTCAATACCTGAACACATTTTCTTTTAAATTTTTATAACTTTTTATTTGAACTAGTTTCATAATAAAATTTTATTTTAAATTTTTAAGGTTATATTGACATACTATCTCATGTTATTAAGAACAAGAAACTTTTTTCAAATGCAATTCACCATAACACTTCATCAGTAGATAAACCAAAACATTTAAAATCAATTTATTAATGATGAAGTTCATGTTGTTTCTACCTTTGATTATTACTAAATTATACTCAAATAAGTACTTTTTTGCTTACAGAAATGCACCTGCATTTCTGATGATCTCTGGGATATTTTCACAGAAGAGCAACTGATAAATAAATAAGAAACATACAATTACAAGGTGGTACATACCATATAGCTTTCTGGGATTGCTGTACTATAAAAAGTATCTGTGAAGAAACTTTTTTCATCTAACATCACAGGATATATATATATATACATATATATATATATGTATATATATATATATATGTATATATATATATATATATATATATATATATATATATATTTGGTTTTTGGGTCACACCCGGCAGTGCTCAGGGGTTACTCCTGGCTCCATGCTCAGAAATTGCTCCTGGCAGACACGGGGGACCATATGGGGCACGGGGATTCGAACCGATGACCTTTTGCATGAAAGGCAAACACCTTACCTCCATGTTATCTCCCAGGCCCGAGGATTTTTTTATTTAAGAAAATCTTCATAGTTTTATGGTAAAACATACTATTTATATTTGAAATATTTTTCCAAATATAAGTTTAAATATTTTCTCCTGTCATAATTAGATATTTGAATTTTGTTTTGCTAAATAATTTTTATTTGTCTAATTACACATAGTTTTCATAGTAGATTTTATAGTTTGGAATTTAGAGTATGCATTTAAGATATTAATATTTTATTATAAATGCACATACAATTGTTCTCTATCTTATTCTTTTAATTTTCATTTAATTCTTTTTTATTATGCAGTGGGGGAATGAATTTTAGATTTTTTTTTCATTTTTTTCCATGTAATCCTCTCTCACATAAATGTAGTGAGGTCTCCTAGGTAACCTAACGAGGATTCCGAATTTGCCATTTGTGAAATTTGTGGGTGTAACTATCATATTTATGGAGCATAATTATATCAGAGCTGATATGTATCATAATAGAAAATTTGTCAGACTCAGAATGAGAAAGTTGTCAATGTCAGAGATGATAACTTTTCAGCTATTTCAGCAGATAAAACTGAGTAATATTGATCTCCTTTTTTGACTCTTTGGATGGGGCAGTTGTACTAGCAGTGAAGGGTGAGAAAGAAAGATGGGATAAATTCCTGAGATATACCATGAAACTGGAAATTGATGATTAAATTCTTAACCAATAGATAACATGTAGCCTGCATTCAAAGAAGGGTCATAATTTCGTCTGCCTCAAGAACATAACACTTGGGACTGGAGTAATCGCACAGTGCGGACCCAGGTTAGATCCTTGGCGTTCCATATTGTCTCCCAAGCACTGCCAGAAATGTTCCTTAAGCACAGAGCCAGGAATAATCCTTGAGTGCTGCTGGGTGTGTCCTCAAACAAATAAATAAAGCAACACAAATCTATAACACTTTTTTGATATCTCAAAGTGATGACCTTAGGAAATTTGAGGAAGTGGCACTTAATTAGCAGCAGCACTTACATTTTTCATATTATAACACCATAACCAATGGCAACTTAAAATCAATATCATGGGCAGGCTCCACATATATTTTGAAAGGTTATTGTAGAAAAAAATCAATAAGTGAAGATAGTCATGAATACATTAAATATATTTTAAAGGACTGGGGCTACCTATATAGTTTGCAAAAAAATAAGGAACTTGAGTTATTTTAATGTAATGTACCTATTAGTGGTCAAATATCAGAATAGGTAGCTAACATTTGGAAAATCATTCACTGTCTAGAAAGTGAATTTATATTAAGGCTATTTTGGAAATAGAGTTGTCAAGACTTAACAATTGATAATCTCTGCTTGCAATAAAAGGGATCTGGAAACTGACTCTACATGAATTATCAACCTGGCAATAGGATGGATTCTTTCTCTTTTTTTTGGGGGGGGGGGGTTAGGTCATATCCAGCAGCGCTCAGAGGTTACTCTTGGCTCTGTGCTCAGAAATCACTCCTGGCTGGCTCTGGGGACCATATGGGATGCTGGGATTTGAACCATTGTCCTTCCTGGGTCAGTTGCTGGCAAACATCCTACTGCTGTGCTATCTCTCTGGCCCCTTTATGGGATAGATTCTTGCATAAATCGTTGTTGTAGTTTCTTTGACATATATTGGTAGAGTATATTTAGTGAGCCCTTGGGAATGTAAGTAATTGAATTTACTAATGTGTGTGTGTATGTGTGTGTGTGTGTGTGTGTGTTGGAGAGAGTGAGAGAGAGACAGAGTGAGATTAGAGAGAGACAGAGACAGACACAAAGAGACAGAGAGAAATAGAGAAACACAGAGAGAGAATATTGGTTTTATTTGTGTGAGAGAGATATGTTTCTGTCAGGTGATGGGGGAAGAAAGCAGATTGTAATAGTTGAGAAGTGAATAGGAGGAGAGAACAGTAGGCATTGAATTCAGGTTCTCGAAGAAAGGTCAGGAAAGAAGAAATGTGCAAAATCAAGGAAGCATGGATTTATGGATGATTTTGGATGGAGGAAGAAATAGAAGAAAGATACATATGTATATGCATATTTACTGCAAGTGTGTATATGCACCAAGCATTGGGCTGACTGCTATTCCTATCAGCTTTCAATACTTAGCCCTTTTGAAATATGCCTTTTAAATCTGATTTTTGAGATAATAAAACTAAAGTTAGAGTGTTCTTAGTTACATAGTTTGACCCTGATATCACAACTGATATCACAATCTGTTGGTTTCCAAAATTTCAGTGTAGAAAGATAAAATAGGGAATCAAGAATGATTTGGCTAATTGATAGAAGGAAATTTAGGAGTATATTGAAGGCCTTGGGATTCATAAATAAGTAATGTGCTTTACACTGGAAAGAAATATGATATTCTCCTTTGAGAAAGATGAAACAATGAGCATAGACATAGGAAAGGCAATAAATAAGAAAGACAGTATGAGATGACTTATTTTTATAGCATATGATGTCATATGATACCAGAATTTTGAATTTAGGGTGATTTGGATAAGATCAATTTGAAGCAACTGCTTGGAAGATAGAGACCAGGAACTTGTAAAAGTTATAAAACTTCTAGGTGTCACCAATGGCTCTTCAATTTGGAGACTATGCTTAGACTGGACCCAATTTATTCCCCAATACTCAAATGACTAGGGTGAGGAGAATTGATGTTTTGTTTGCTGCAACTTAGGGATATAGAAGAAAATACCAATAATTTATCCTCAAGATATTTGTTAAATAGTACAGATACACATACAGAGAAAACAACAGTCTCTGCCTTTTGAGTGCTAGTAGAGGGGAATAGGTGTCTAAGTACACAATTACATTATTAAGATTTAAGAACCAGGATGCATAACATTTCAGTTGAAGATAAGGTTTTACAAGAAATACATAATAAAGGTCCTTCTTTAAGAGTGAGATGAAAAAGGCTTTTAGAATCTATTATTTGTGGTTTATTGTGCAAGCCTTAAAAAATTTCTCCTTGGAGCCCGGGAGATAGCATGGAGGTAAGGCGTTTGCCTTTCATGCAAAAGGTCATCGGTTCGAATCCCGGTGCCCCATATGGTCCCCCGTGCCTGCCAGGAGCAATTTCTGAGCATGGAGCCAGGAGTAACCCCTGAGCACTGCCGGGTGTGACCCAAAAACCAAAAAAAAAAAAAAAAAATTCTCCTCAAACTGCCTTGGTGGGCAAACTAAACTCTTTGGAAAACAATCATAAAATAACAATTACAAAACACATATTCCTGTGCTGATTTGAATCAAACTGGGGAGTATTCTATCTGATTAGTATATGTGTAGATGAATACATTCCACAAAGAGATAATTAGAAGACAAAACTCTGCCTAGTGGGGAGTAAAATTGTATAATTGACCTGGTTTCATGATCTAACTCTCATCATCACATATTCCTGACTTTTTTAAAGTTGACAATTCAAATGGGAATTGAATAGAAGCACAAAGAGAAGGTATTGTTTGGTCAAAGAAAGTGTTTATGTCTTGATGTGCTATAATCATCTTTTAATGAAGATAGCAGTCATCAGTCTGAAAACCAACACTTGAGGCAGTGAAAGAAATGTCAGTTTAGGTCACTCTTTTGTAGCTCCTGAGCACCACCAGGTATGGTTCCCAAACTAAAATAAATAAATCCAGAACCAAGCATTTTAATTATTCCCTTATTAATAATTATTAATTTATATTTATTATTCATACAAATTATGTAATACTAATTTTTAATTATTCCCTTATTATGTTTCTTTGTATTCACAGATGAAATAATCTAGAATCTGTCCTTCTCCCTCTGACTGATATCATTTAACTTTATACCAACCAGTTCTAAGCAATTGATGGTTTAACACTTTATTTCATCTGTATTTGTGGTTGCGTAGAAATAAGGTTTGGGGGCCGGGTGGTGGCGCTAACCTAGAACAGACCTCAGTTAGATCCCCCGGTTCCCCATATGGTCCCCTGTGCCTGCCAGGAGTGACTTCTGAGCGAATAGCCAGGAGTAACCCCTGAGCGTTGCCGGGTGTGGCCCAAAAACCAAAAACCAAAAAAAAAAAAAAAAAAAAAAAAGAATTCTAAGGTTTATATAGAATAAAACTTCTATATATTTTTAATCTACTCATCTGTCATTTGTCATTTATGTTGTTTCCATCTCCTGTTTACATACTTCTACTAAGAATGCCAATCAAGAAAAGTGTGTGTGTGTGTCTGTGTGTATAGATGTACTGGAAATAACTTAAAGACTTTATAAAGGGCTTTGGTCCATTAATGTGAGGCATACAACTAAATCAAAATGATTTATATTAGCATTATCATAAGCAAGTGGTTTATGTTATATTAAATTAAAAATGAGAAAGACATTTTTCTGCACAAATCAAGTATTTCACATGATCTATTCATTTCTGATATTTCTTCACTGATTACTATATGCAATATTTGTCATAAGAATGTTCAGTGTTAAAAATGGGGGTACTTTCTCTTCATATATTCATATTTTGACACTTACAGTTAATATTCTGTGGAAAGTATATAATAGACTATATAAAGCATTTCTAGCTGTGGATGGTCTAAAATAAAATAAAATTTCTCACTCTCTTTGAATAATAGGGAAAATTGACTGAATATCCAAAGGTTACCAGGGCATTGGAGTGAATTTTCCTCTACTCTCCTTTAGCCATTTGATTACTGCTGACTTCCTTCTTTACAAAAGGTTTCTGTTGCCTTAAGTAAATGTTTCGTGATTAAAATTTTAGGGCCTGCTGGATATGACTTTGTCTGCATGTTGGATAATTCAAGTCATCAATGATTTTTACGGCTTTCATCCGTGTGTTCTAGATAGAAGCAATACAACTGTGGTCATACCTCTCTAGGTCAGAGACAGAAAGCATTCTTTATGTTTCATAACAAAAAATGTCTTAAAAAGATGGCCTTGTTATGATGGAAGAAGGATTGTATTGAATAGCTTTTTCTTGCTTCTTTTAAGTATAGTGCTAATATTCTTCTCAAAGATTTCTATATAAAGACTGAAGTGTATTTTTACCCTCTTTTCTCTAAGAATGAGTATTTTTCCAGAATAAGCTTTAACTGGTGAAACAGACTTCACACTTCTCATTTGCATTGTTGTGTTATGTTCTTTCATAGTTTCATGAACAATAACCTCCCACTTCTCTACAGGCTGATGGGATAATTTGTTCAGCTGAAGAGATGAAAACCAAGATGCAGAGCTTTTTTAAAAGTATGTGGCTCAATGTGAAAAGCTTCCCACAGTGTAGGCAGCAACGTTTTAGTTCTTTTAGAGATAGCTTAAGAAAAAGAGGTCTACTGGTAAGGGAGGCTATGTGTAATTCATATAAAATCTTTTACCAATAAAACTGTTTCTCTGGTAGCTTCCTGGTAATCATGTTGTCATTAAGAGACATTTCAACATTACCTGCCATTGAAGTCCAACTGGTAAGGCTAGATCTCTTTTTTCTTCATATATCTGGTGTTTCATGGATTTCCTTTATGATTTGCAATCGTGATTATTAGGAAATGTTGGATTGTGGAAGAATGAAAATTCTTTGAGAGAAATGAAGCTCTAATAGTCAAGTGCTTCTAAGTTTCTTGAAAATTTTCTTAAGGTTTTCCTACCTATGGCACATTTAAGAACTACTGAATACATGATGTTCCATAGACTCAACTAAATAGTGAAAGATACGATAACAAAGAGACATATGTGCAGAATGTAAAACATGGTGTTATCATTTCTGTTTTATAACAGAGACTAGTGACATCATTTTTTTGCCTCTGAAATTACTTAAGGACTGTTGGCTCCATCATTTCTTTCTGTCATTAACATTTCTCCTAGTTGAAGAAAAATTATGCTTTTCTCTTTTGAAATCAACGAATCCAGAGCTCTTTCCCACACAACAGGAATGAAGCCTCTGCCACTTATTTGTTTTTCTTTCATTCCATCCCTGCAAGTTTAGGCGAGATCAATATAACTTTGTATAGCAAGTCCAGATTCCCAACTCTGCTTTTATTGCAGTAAATGTGCCCAGCTTTTACTGTGGTATTTGTTGAGTGACTTGTGATTGTTCAAAAGACTCTGTTCTTCTAGTCTTTTTTGTTTTGTTTTGGGGCCACACTTGGCGGTGCTCAGGGTTTACTCCTGGCTTTATGATCAGAAATTATTCCTGATAGACTTGGAAACTATAGGAATGCAGGGAATCCAATCCGGATCAGCCATGTGCAAAGCAAATGCCCTACCTGCTGTGCTCTGCCCACTCCCCCTCCCCCCCTGCCCCTTGGTTTTCTAAGTAACTGACTTCTCTAACAAGCCAAAACAAAGGAACAAAACCCAAAAAGATATGCATTTAACACAATTCTATTTCTCCCAAGTTTCTTGGCTGGTTGACCTTTTCTTTACATCTTTTATGTTCACCTTATGTTCTGAGTTCTATGAATAAGGTCCAGAATTTTTAGTGATACATACTATCATAAA
This sequence comes from Crocidura indochinensis, assembly GCA_004027635.1. Lineage (NCBI taxonomy): Eukaryota > Metazoa > Chordata > Mammalia > Eulipotyphla > Soricidae > Crocidura > Crocidura indochinensis. The sequence continues at coordinate 19,219 of PVKC010017882.1, forward strand.
TAGTAGAAAAAAATAGCAAGGGACCAGAGCAGTGGTGCAAGCGGTAGGGCACTTGCCTTATACGAGCTAACCTAGGATAGACTTTGATTCAATCCCCCGGTATCCCATATGCCCTCCAGCCAGCAGTGACTTAGTGATTTCTGAGTGCAGAGCCAGGAGTAACCCCTGAGCATCACTGGTGTGGCCCCAAAACAAAACAACAACAACAACAAAAAAAAGAAAAACATAGCAAAATATAGTAAAGAAAACATGTAATTTTCTTGGAAGTGAAGGACATGCTCTGACATATTTATTAGATGTGTTAATTTAATTTATGGCTTTTGCAGTTTTGATTAGGAAGTCTGTTGTCAGTTCTTTGGTGAGTTGGAATTTTCTCTCGAGCTATTTTTTATATTACTGCCTGGTTTTGGTTTACCTTGTTATATAATTCTTTAGAGCAGGAGGTCCCATGACTATGGCCTACAGGATACATACGGCCCACTAGAGACATTTATCCGACCCACTGGGTGTTTTTGCCACCACTAACTGTCTTCCTTAGCAGCTGACTCATCCTGGCTCACAGTGCACCTTTTCTCTCTTTCTTGACTCATCTACTTAGACTTAATTCCTTTGCATCTTACCCTTTGAGACATATGTTAATCTCAAGAACCATGCATTCAAAATGGTAACTATCTTTGGCAGCACTGATGTTAGTAAACAGACTTTTTCCAGAATGAAACATTTGAAATTGCCTACCAGATCTAGACTACCTAAACACACTTGCATCACTTGTTACAATTAGC
>PVKC010017883.1:9190-20044 GCA_004027635.1 Crocidura indochinensis
GATTTTCCTTCATCCCACCAACCTTAAACAGCAGAAGCATAAAGATGAATGACAACCTTTTAACAGAATGTGGGTATCAGTTTCAGGAATAATGGCCAAATGTATTTTTGAAAAAAAAAATGACTGGTATCCATGCCTGGTGTTTTCTCACTATTCTTCAGGCATGAATTGTCACTCAGGGTGATTAAACAAAGATTAATTACCAGGTTGCTATACAAACTGAGATTTTCAAAGTTTCAGCCCAAAGAACATACAAATACACTCCATTTTTTAAAAACAAATAGACGTGGAAATTGGCACCATCTTTTTAAAGATTGGCAAGAACTCTTAACATTTTTAATGTTCATTTCCACTGAACTAGTTCTTCCAATTATACCACGGAAACATAAAACTGAATAAAGACACACATATGAGTTAGAGCATTAGGAAAACTATTGTCATAGCACATACAGTAAGGGACAATGAAAGACAATTAAATAGCCATGAACAGAAAAATTTTAATTAAATCTTATAAATTTTGTAATCCATGCATTATATAAAAATGGCAAATAAATGTACCCAAACAAAAATAATGTCCAAAAATGTATTTCTAAAGATATAAACTGAAAAAATAATATATAATATGTATACTTTTTAAAAATAAAATCATGTTGAAATAAAATCATGTTGAGGTGATAAACACCAAATTATAAACTACAATTATCTCTAGCAGGGGATCATCAAACTGCTTCTACAAAGGATCATGCAGCAAATACCTTCAAACCTGCAGTTTTATAGACTTACAGACTGTCTCAGCCACTTCATTCTATTACAACTGCAGCCATAGTTGATTTAAATAAATAGGCATAAGTAGCTGATAAAATTATGTTGGACTTAAAGTTTGATATTTTTTGGAACACACCCAGGAATGCCCAGAGGTGAATTACTCCTGGTTCTGCACTCATATGAGATGCTTGGAATTGAACCGAGGTCAATTGCGTGCAAGTCACAAACACCCTACATGCTATGCTATCATTCTGGTACCTAGAAGCTAAAATTTATAAAATGCTATTCTTCTTTTGATTCTTCATAGCCTTTTGGGAATGGTGGGATAGGGGCCATTTTGTCCCATAGGCTGTAATTTGCTGACTCCTGCTCTACTATATATTGTTATTGTTTCTCCCTCCTCATATGAGTTTTTCTTATCAATTACTTTATTTAAATTTAATGGTTACAAGGATCTTGTTGCCCTCCTGTTTGCCTCTGAGGCAGATATTTTTCTTGTCTCTCTCTCATTTTTCTCTCTCACTGTCTTTCTCTCTTTTTCTTCAACCTTATAGACACTGTGGCGTGCAATATTATTACTGAGGGGTATCATGCCTATCATTTTATCTCCTTTCAGTACCCAGTTCTTGTCCACAGTGATCATTTTCAACTATCATTGTCATAGAGATTCTGTCTCTGTCCTCTCTCCCCTATGTAGGTTTTTGTGTGTGTGTAAATATATATATATATATATGTATGTATATGATTTTAAAATTGGTTATAAAAGCCATGTCTAATTTTAAATACAGAGACAATAATATAGAGACATAGAGACATTGGGATGAATTTGTATGTTTCCTCAAAGATAAATAAATAAATAAATCAATAAATAAAATAAAGGTTGTTTCCATTTCTATCATTATCACATTATCAAATACTGATGATATCACATTAGTTTACCAGCATGTTTCTTAGTTGCTAAATAACTTTTTCTATTACTTATTTCAGGACTAAGATACAGATACACACATGTATGTTCATATACAACACACATACACACATCCTCCAATCAACTTGATTTCCCTTTCCTGGCACATCTGTTGATTGTGACCAAGTGTTTTCTCTCCCAAGCAAAAATAATCAGTGGGAGCATTTGTCTTCGCCAAATTACAATCCACTAAGAGAAACCAGGCCAGCTTTGCCAAAAAAACCATCCCAGACATCAGTCCACCCAATTGCAGGGCAACTAAGGAAAGATGCTTTTCAAGGCAGTCTTAGAAGCCCTAGAAAGTGCTGTCTCTGGGTCCAGTGCACTGGGCCAAGCATCTGCCTGAAAAGGCAGCCTATCTAGAGACCAACCACCCTGAATACTTGCAATAACCTTACAAAGCTACTACAACCCTGAGCTTTCCATGTCAGTCCTTATGAAAGTGTCACACCAGGAGTCTTGTTTTGAAAGCCCGTCTTTCATTGCTCAAGTAGAATCTACATTTATCAGCAAAGCTGAAATGTTAAAAGGATTACAAGGCGCTTAGAATCCACTGGCAGTTCATTGATCTGGTCTTGCAAGCCTCATCTCCACATGCCCTTTAGAAATGCCTTTGGTCTGTTTCATGGTTCTTTGGTTGCCTTTGATTTTAACAGCATTCTCATCCAGGTGGGAGGATGGGTTACTCTGGCCCTGATTCCTCGTGATTCTCAGGCTCCTTCCTTCTAAAACTCAGAAGAGTTAGTTGCATATTGATTGATACAGATCAGGGGTCTACTAGTATTTCTGTGATCAGCAGAAAAAGGTGGCAGGATCTCTGTTATATCTTCTCAGTTTTGTTACTGAAGCATAAAAACAGTCACAGATAGGATGTAAACTAATGAACTTATATTTTGTGTAGGTAACTCTGAGCACTGACATTTGAATTGGCTTTGATTTTCACTTGTCATAAATACTTCTAATACTTCTTTTTGTTTGTTTTGGGACCACACCCAGTGATGCTCTGGGGTTACTTCTGGCTATGCACTCAGAAATCACTCCTGGCTAGGGGGACTATATGGGACCATATTGTCCTGGATTGGCCATGTGCAAGGCAAATGCCCTACTGCTGTGCTATTTCTCTGGCCCCTTCTAATACTTTTCTAACTATTAAAACCACTTTTAAAAACAAACAAAAAATCATGTGAACTCAAGTGCCACACCAGTTGGCATGGGTAGGATTTAGCCAGCTTCCCTGATCCCAACATTTCCTAGACGTTGGTTTTTCTAAAGTTTGTCCAGAATCAGCAGTATTTTGAATCACCTGGGAGTTTGTTAGAAATGCTGAATCTTAGGCAACCTCCCTCTATTGAATCAGAGTCTACATTTGAACAGAATTCTTAGCAATTCATATGCAAGTCTAGTTTGAGCAATACAGGTCCAGGATTTGCCAGAGCACAGAATTTTGGAGTCAGAAGTTTAATATAATTGACTGGTTGACTATAGACTCTTAGACAAAAGACAAGTTGTTGGGATCAGGAAGATCCCAACAACATTTGCTTTGCATATGGCCATATTGGGTTGGATCCCAGGTACCCCATATAGTCCCCTGAGACTGCCGGGAGTAATTCCTGAGTGCAAAGCCAGGACTAACTCCTTCTGTACACCACTCATGGGTCCCCTCCTACTCCCCAAAAAGCAAGTTATTTAACATCAGAGACATGTTTTCTTGCCTGTAAAAATGAGTGTCTTGGGGCCCGGGAGTTAGCATGGAGGTAAGGCGTTTGCCTTTCATGCAAAAGGTCATCGGCTCGAATCCCGGTGCCCCATATGGTCCCCTGTGCCTGCCAGGAGCAATTTCTGAGCATGGAGCCAGGAGCAACCCCTGAGCACTGCCGGGTGTGACCCAAAAGCCAAAAAAAAAAAAATGAGTGTCTCTAAAAACTGTTGTGAATCGAAGATAGAAAAGATGTAAAATATTTGTCTGGCATTGTTAATGTTTTTAAAGTGGCAGCTAAAATTACAGGAGCTTAATATTTTTCAAAGTCTTTTTTTGGAAAGATGAAAATACTCATTCAGAATTGCCAAACTCCAGTCATTTCTGAGACTTGACAGACAACCAGATATTCCTTGTGATTCTTAAGTGAAGTTGCAATATTGGAAGCAATAGCAAGCTGAGATGATCCTCAGATCAAGGGAGAGGCCTTGGTTTCTACCAGTTACTATATATGTGGACTTTAGAAAAAGTCTCTTTGGACCAGTGAGACAGGATAGTAGCTATATATGGTTGTCTTGCATTCAGCCAACCTAGGATTGATATACAGCACCACATTTGGTCAACCAACATCCACCATGAGTGATTCCTGAATACAGAACCAATAATAAGCCCTGAACATTGCCAAGTGTGGCCCAAAACAAAAGAAAAAAAGAAAAGCTTCTTTATTTGACACTCGAAGGAGATCAAAGAAAAAACAGTGACCAGGACAAATGTGTCTTGAGAGTCTCTAGTTTATGACCTATGCCTTAGAATAAAAATGTTACAAGAAGCAATGAAAAAGTTAAAAGAGGCAGTAAGTCACAGGAAATGATCTGGGTTTTAACCCAATTCAAGCAGAAAAACCTTAGAAAATGATTTAATAACACTGATAACACTGAATCTCCGTTTCTTCATCAGGAAAATATATCTATCTCATAGGACTTCCTGAGGGACATGAGCAGAGTGAGCACCATCCTTGCTATTGCTATTACTATTTAGTATTTGTTTGTGTTTTTTGTGGCTTGGCTTTTTTTTTTGTATTTTGTTGTTGTTGTTGGTGGTGGTGGTGGTGGTAATTTTTGTTGGTATTTGGGTCATCCTAGAGATGCTCAGGATTACTCCTGACTCTGCACTAAGGAATTACTTTTGGTGGTGCTTGGGCAACCATATGAGATGTCAGGGATAGAACCGGAGTCAGCTGAGTACAAAGTAAACATCCTACCTGCTGTTTATAACTCTGGCCCCCACCCTGCTGTTTAGTATTATTATTACTTTTTTTTCATACAATATCAAGGCATATAGAGAGGAAACCTTTACTGCAAAAATAACTATTTTCCTCTCCCTGATCAAACTGGTTCACTAAATGCTATTATTAATTATGTTACTTTGTTTATTAAGACAAACTAGCCTCTTTTGAGGGGAGAGGGGATACTATGTGATGCCGTAGGTCATATGTGGATCTCCTATACTCAAAGCATGCACTCATTCCAGCCGTTGAGCAGTCTGGAATTTTTGGGTCACACCCAGCAGCACTCAGGGATTACTGGCTCTACACTCAGAAATTGCCCTGGCAGGCTTGGGAAACCATATGGGATGCCGGGATTTGAACCACGACCTTCTGCATGCAAGGCAAACACCTTACCTCCATGCTATCTCTCTGGCCCCCAGCATCCTGGAATTTTATGTGTTTGTGTTTGATGATGCAGACTGAACTCAGGATCTCACACATTGAAGGCATATGCTCTGCCACTGAGCTCTCTCCCTGACCCTTAACAGAACTATCTTACACAGCAGCTGACTGCAAGGTGCACTGAGGTAGCACTTTTGTAGAGGTAAAGTCACCTGCAAAGATGTAGCTTTGCTCCCTCTTATAAGAGATGTAGTAGGGCAGAATGACTTAGCTGACAATGGCAACTCTTCCCTTTTCAAGGCATGAAAATCTTTCTGAGTTTTGAATTTTTTAGATTCCCCCAAATCATCTCTGTCACTAATAATGAAGGTAACAATTGAAAATGGAGAGAAACACTGGGAAAATGGCTCAAAGGATTGGATGCATGCTTTGCATGTGGAACCCCAATTCCTAGCACTACATAGTTACCTGGACATTCCTTGAGCAACCTCTAGGCATAAGGCTGCTATATAGCACCTCAGAACCCATACAAGAAATTCAAAATAAATTAAAATGGAGAGAAAGTATGATTACTCTGGAAATCTCTATAAATTCAAACTTTCACAGAAATCTTTTTTATGCAGGGTCGTATTCAAACTTTTACAAAATCTTAGAAATTTTCCTTATGCAGGGACGTTCCAAGTTATGGAGAACACTTGACATCTATACATTGTGTGTAACTCAGTGCCCTCATATATTAAATTGCCTTTGAATCCACTCTGGGCTTGGTGAGTGCAGTAAGTCTTTTTTAATAAGTTGAGGGAATGGCTTGAGATTTTGTATTTCTAATAAGCTCCCAAGGGATGGGTAGGAGCCCTATTGGTTTGAAGTAGAAGTTTAAATCCGAAAGACACCTCTCTTTGCTTCATGTAGGTCCCAATGAGAGTCCTTCATGCCCACACTAGCTAAAAGAGAATTAGTATTTGAATACAGGCAGGAAGCTGTTCAGTTAGCTTTATCCACAGCAAAAAAATAATAATAATAATAATAATAAAAAAAAAAACCAAAAATCTCAGAAAGCCTGGCACAAAGCAACCCTCAAATATTTGCCCAGTAGGGATCCCAGATTGACAGCCAAGGAGAATGAAACCCAGGGAGCCTGAGCTATTGGCCCAAGGTCACACCATTTGTGAAAGCCAAAGCAAGTCACCAGCTCAGCTCTTTCTGGAAGTCTCTCCACTGTACCAAAGTAAAAAAAAGAGCCAAGTTTGTTCCCAAGGCGCTTCCGCTGTACATGATGAGCATCTTTGTGCCACATTCTTACCAGGCTCTAAAGAGATGCTGCCTGTGTGGCCAAAAGCATGAAAAGGGGCAGGACAGAGGCAGCGGGTGCTAACTAAGTGCCCAAGCAAGGGAAATAACTTTGAATGTGCACATCTCTTGGAATAATGGAAATTCATTCCTTTAGTTAAACCACCTAGCTGCATCATCAAACTAGCTTCACTTTCTTCCTATGTAGATCCAAGAAAATTCTTGGGAGTGGAAAGGGAGAGCAACCTGGCAAAAAAGAAAAAAAAAATACTGTGCTGTAACCCAGAGATGATTGTTCCTTTTCTCTAGGAGGTCACCCCAAATTATGCCCACAAGGAAAAAGGCAAGGCGGGAGTCATATAGCAAGGAGCTGCTGCTCCCTTTCCAACATGAGGGGAAAAAATACCATAAAAACCCCATTCATGGAGTCAAAAAGAAGCTTTTCTGCAGCTCATGGAGATACTGCTAGTCATTAACAGTCCCAAGTGCAGCCTAATGAAAGGGTCTCTTTCCCAAGAAAGGGTTGCATAACGGATGGAAATAAAACACTTGTTTTCCAGGCTCAAAATTAGCGGGATGCAACTGATTTAAGGTTCTCCAAAAAGTGGTACTCATGAGAATCTAAAATGACCTAGACACTCAGCTGCCCCGAACATACTCAACTTGGGCTATTTCCTCTCCTGAGCAATGGTTGAGAGGACACTAAAAATAATTAACAAAAGAAACAATAGCCAGAAAATATACTGCAGCAAGTAGAATGCTTGTCCTGCATGCAGCTGACCCCAGTTCAATCCAGAGTACCATATATTGTCCTCTGGGCACCACCAGGAGTAATTCTGGACTCAGAGCCTGGGTACAGCTGAAAGAGATCCAAATACCAAAACCCACTAAGTCTGTGTATTATTACTTTTTAAAATTTTTTTTATTGGGCTACACCCAGTGGTGCTCAGGGGTTACTCCTGGCTGTGTTCAGAAGTCACTCCTGGAAGGCTCAGGGGACTATATGGGATACCAAGATTCGAATCAGCGTCTGTGTTGGCTGTGTGCAAGGCAAATGCCTTACCGCTGTGCTATTGCTCCTAATGTGTATTATTTTCTGACCAAGCAACTTGGCTTTAATATCTCCTTTACGCCTTTGAATAATACTGGTCAAGATGTAGTATTATTATTCCCACCTAATAGGAAAACAGAACCAGGGGACTAGGAGGAGGAAAGCACTCCCACCCTGTACCACCACCCACAGTCTAGGACAGAACAGGGTACAAAAGCAACAGGAGAAAAGGAAAGGGAGATGGAATTTCACTTATCCACTCGTCCTAGCCTCTCCCAGCTCTATCAAAGCTCAAAAAGAAAGTGATTGGTAATTGTGTCATGCTAGATTGTTTGCAGAAGAAGCCTTCAGCACCTATACTGACACATCTTCTACTTTTGTATTTGGGACAAATGAGGAGCCAATTCGGAACTCACCTAAGGGGCCATGAGTTTGGAATAACGGATGGAAGCCTAAGTCTGGCTATTACATATTCATAAGGTTGCCGGGCTTCCCCTCCGACACAGAAGTTATTAAATGCTCAGGAGCCATAAGGGCTGCGCTCAGTGCCCTGAAACAAAGGCAAAGAGACTGCCAGACCCACGGAGGCAGAAACAAAAGCACTTAATTTCTTAAGGAGCCCCTAGGAATCTCCTTTTAGCTCATCCTGGGCATATATTACCAATTGGGTAGGGGAGTACCCTGGAAGGTGGGGTATCAGGAATCTAAGCAGATTTTTTCCCTCTAGTACCCAAAAAAAGTCCTCTTTAAAGGAATGTGTGTGAGGAGCAGAAAAGGGGGGGAAGATGCTCTAATTAATGAGACAACTTGTCATGATATTTTCTTGTCCATTAGTTTTGATTTTTTTCCCTTTTCATGAAGACGCCAAGAAGACACTACCTCTCCCTCTCTGGACATCACCAAAAGGAAAGCCTGAACCCCAACATTTCCCTGCCAGAGCCCCCTCAGGCGCCAGATGCATAGGGAGGGCACCCAGTTCTCTGGTCTCCCAAACATAATCATTCCAATCCAGGCTGAGGCAGCCTGGAAGTCAACATTCACGGCACATTAATAAAAAACATCTGGCCATCGAAGAGAGTTGACACAGCACAGGCGGGCAGTGGTGGATTTGTGGTTGGGACCCAGAGTAACAGTTGTGAATTAAAAACACAATTGGAAAACACTAGCTCTTCCAGGGATGGCTCCAAGGGTTTGGGAAAATATTGCCGGGCTCAAGCTGAACAGGTTTTGGGACCCAACTGACTTGAAGACACCGAGTGTGGGTGCCCCAAATGGACACGAAACTTTCACAATCAGGGAAATGCTGCCAAGCCAAGCTCCCCGACATCCCCCAGTGTCTGGCCACTACTTCCACCTTCAATATTTGTAGCAGATGGAGTCTCACTCTTAAAGGCACAGTCTTTGCATTCTTTCCATGTGACTTACGAGTGCGACTTGAAGAGGGGAAGAAATGTACGTGCATATGTGTGTTTGCATATGTGTGTGCATACATGAGCAGACATATCTGTTCGTATTCCGTGTGCATCCCCAACATCCTGGAGCTGTTGTAGGAACGGGATTCAGCTTTCCTACCTCCATTTATGCAAGGCGAACCCGGGGCACTGGTCACCACAGGCGTTACATGGCTGGCCTCTCTCTATCCGCCCCAGTCCGGTCAACTTCAAGACAAAACATAAGACCACATAAGCATGTTTCCACCTCTGGGGCTCTTTCCAAAAGTGCCATTTGTGTCCCAGCAAAGAAGGCCGGCCCCTCCCACCTCCCTAGATTGCACCTCAAGCGTTTTGCACCCAAGTGAAAAGTAGGGAGCTAGCTGGACTCTGCTTGCCGACTGTTCCCCAAACCTACCCACCCACCCGCCTAGGGATCTCCAGCCCAGTGGGAAGCGTGCGACCCCCGAGTGGGCTGCCTCGGGCGTGGGCACCCAGCCATCAAGAGATGGCCATGGCTTGGGCTTTGTCTCTCCCACCACCGACACCTTGGTCACGGGTTTCCAAGAAACAAAAGCAAGACTTCCAGTTCCCCCAGAGTGCCCGAGCAAGCGATTCCCCCCCGCGCCTTGCCAGGGAAGTAGACCAGACTGGTGCCTGGAGAAGAGGGACACCCCAAAAGGCAGCCCCCCGAAGTCAAGTCTGCGCGTCCAGCTGCAAAAATTCCAGCTTCGGGGCTGGAATTCGGAGCTGGTTCTAACGCAAGGGAGAGAGCTAGAGAGCGAGAAAGCGGGCTCCCCGGGTCAGACCCCCACGGTGACATTCGGGGTGTGTTTGGGGAGGATTCCCGGGGGTGGGTATCGATTCCCCACAGGGTCAGGATCCCAGACTTTAACCCCTTCCTCGCCTCCCCGCGCCCGCACGCGCCCCCCACCACCCGCGGGACTGGCTCACCTGGGGCCACAGGTGCGCGGCCGCGGGGCGCAAGGAGGCGCGGCTGGGGCGCTCGGCGTGGCCCGAGGGCGCCCGGAGATCCGTCCCGCTCCGGTGGGGGACACTCACCGAGCGGCTGGAGAGTCTTTTCCGGGAGCTCCGGCTGAACATGGCCGGGAGCCTCCGTCTCTTCTCGCAGCGCCTTCCGTGGGGTCTGTCCGTCTGTCTGTCAGTCCGTCCGTCCGTCCGCTCGGCGGCCGGGTGGGAGGGAAGGAGGGAAGGCGGGTGACCTGGGTGGGCACCCTCGGAGGCGGCCGGTGGCCCGACTGTCCCCGCCTCGCCGTTCCCCGGACTCCCGGCGGAGCGCACGCTTCCCCCGCCTTCCCTTGCCGGTGCCTCCCGCCCGCCCGCAGGTCCCTCCCCTCTCCGGCATCCCCCACTCCTCCACCCTCCCGGGGTTCGCCCCTCGGTCCACTAGGCTCTCCCCAGCCCTCCCCTGCACCCTGGCAGGGTCCACTTCTCTTTCCAAGGCTTCCTGGCCTCCCTCACCTGAACCCACCCCTACAAGCTCACCCCTACCTCCACCTCTACTACCCTGGGCTAGGGCAGGGAGGGACACCCCACTTTAAGGCCCCCTGCTAGGAGAGGGATTGCAGTTGGCGTGTAGAGGTGGATGCTTCCTAATGAAGGTCTAATTTGTCAATTCAATCTTGTTTGATCCTTCCCCTCCATTTCTGCCACTTTTGACACTCATCTCCAGACCTATCACACCTGCAAATTGTCCTATCACATTTCCACCACGCCCCCCCCCACCCGGCCACTCCCTAGAGTGGATTCTTTGCACCCTATGCAGAGTTTGAGAAAATTTGAGATTCCTGGAGCAGCATCTGCACAGGGCCTGAGATGCTCATGAAGGCGCAATCATTAATTCCGATCTTGGAAGCTCAGGTAGCCGTTTCTAAGTTTTCTCCATCAACTACTTATCATTGGCATCCTTGTGTAAGTCCTTATCGATTATAGTCTTAGGCAAATTTATAGTATATGGAATATATA
>PVKC010017884.1:0-19981 GCA_004027635.1 Crocidura indochinensis
TGAAGGGAGTGTTCTTTACATGACTGAAACCCAACCACAATCATGTTTGTAATCAAGGTGTTTAAATAAAGATATTAAAAAATATTTTTATGATCTTAAGCAAAAGAATAAACACTATTTCTATAGATGCGTTATCATCCTATTGAGTTGATTTTATAACTAGGTTATATGTATGTATGTGTGTTTATGTGTATATTAATACACATATATTATTAGCTTGGTGGTGTGATATGCAAATATGTCAAAGAGGATTCAGGTAAAGCTCTGGGTATGAAAATACTACCCAAGATACCTAAGAGTTTACCACTATGATATAAATGGAATTTCCTATGTCATGAAACTGTTGATAAAACTAATTCCTACTTAAATAGAAGAGATTTGTATTATTTCTATTAGTATAAGCAACATCGGCTTCATGATTTGTGCTTCTTCTGTGGAATTATTGCTACATAGTTAAATTAGTTTTCACGATATAAAAGACACTATTCATGTTCTAGGAAATTTCATTCAGAAAGATATATGAGGGAAGATATGTACATGTAAAAATCCACAAGCATCTCAAAATAATATTTTAAATGACCAATAAGTTGAAACCAAACATATGATCTAGAGATCATAAATGGCTTTCTGTTTGGGACTTAAAGAAGAGAAATTTAGCCAATTATTTAATGATATTCTGAATGCCAGTAATTTTAAGTAATGACATTATTAAAATATTTTGTTTGTCCTAAATTTTATATTCACCTTTTCTCTTCTTCATAAGTGTGCAATTGTTATGTTACTATCTAAATAGGAGTTAATTATTTTGGTCATTAACAGGAGAAATAAAGTTCTTATACAAAAAATATTTAAGTGATATATTTAACTTATCAGCTTCAGAATGACATTATTGGCTTTTCATAGTTGCATACAAATTATGTTAAAGCTTCTTAGTGCATGACTTTATGCCTCATAGTTTCTGTGGCCTGAGAGTGATGTGACTGGGTCCTGTGCCTCAAGATTTTTCTGGGAATTAAGCCAGATCCTAGTCATCTGAAGATCTGACTCTGGAAGAATCTTACCTGGCCCCTTTGTTAAATTATTGATGACAGAACTATACTCATTATGGGGTGTGTAACATGGGAACTAGTTTTTCCTGGTTTTTAGAAATAACTCTTATCTCCTTCCAACCTGATTTTGGAAGATTAGCATATAATGTGTCACATTTATTTATCAAAGCCAGAAAGGAAAATAGTCTCACAATAAATTAGTTTGAATTTTTAAGTTAAAATTATGAAAATAAAATATGATAAAATGTTGTATTAGAAACAAGAAACATTCCTTGTTCTCTCAATGGTAAAGGATTTTTCAAGTCCTGAGTTGTAGGAGACAAAAGATCATTAAAATCTGTCTCCAGGGGCCCGAGCGGTGGCACAGTGGTAGGGAGTTTGCTTTTTATGTGTCTGACCTAGGCTAACCATGATTCTATCCCCAGGCATCCCATATTGTCCCCCAAGCCAGGAGCAATTTATGAGCACAGAGCCAGGATTAACCCCCCAAACATCACTGGGTGTGGCCCCCAAACCAATAGATAAATAAATAAATAAATAAAATCTGTCTTCAAAAATGTGTTTTATACATTAAATGAGAAGCATAAATTATGGCAGTTACTAATTGCAATTCAAATATACTAAGTATAATTTAACATATCTGATTACTAAACATGGCAGATGAGGTAAAACTATATAAATTTGTATTATCTAGTGGTTGAAAATAAACTATAGTCTCAACCTTAGATCTTCTCCTTTATACACTGTTGATCAAGTTCTTAGTCTTAGTGCTGTTACATAACTGGAAATTTGGTGGAAATATATTAAAATTATTTTAGTACTAATTTTTCTATTATTGTGTACTACAGGCAGTAATGTGAAACTTTAAGATAATGTAATATGGAATGAAAATACTATGGAAGCAGAGGCAATAGGCTAAGAGTGGTTCTAGACTCCACAAATGTACTTCAGAGCTATATTTATATACCTGAAGGATTTTCTAAAGAGGTATCAGGGCAGTATTTGGGTTACTGGGGTCTCTTGGTAGGTCATACTTTGTGTGCAGCTTACATGTCAGGACTTTTAGGGTCTAATGATGGCCTCAGTCTCTTTACATTTAGACCTTGTGTGGAATTACCTGAAAGAGATGTGATCCAACCAGCTGAAAGTCCTAAGCTGACATTCATGTTTTCTCCTTGTCTTTGTTATTTATTTATTTATTTATTTATTTATTTATTTATTTATTTATTTATTTTGGAGCATGCTGTGATTTTTGGCCACACCTATTGTTGCTAAGAGCTTATTTTTGGTTCTCTTTCTAGGATCACTCCTGGCAGTGCTCTGGGGAAAATATTGTTTATCTTTATAGCCTTCTTGTTACTTATTTAACCTGCCTACACTTTAACAAATAGGTTGACATCCCTCTTTACTTTAAAGTTATTTGATATATTCCATGCAAGAAAATCACTTGCAAGAAGAGATCTTTAAAGTTTTGAGTTTGACAAGTAAAACAAAAGAAAGAAAAACTGTATAACAAAAGTTAAATATATATATATATATATATATATGTTTGTATGTATATTTGTGTGCGTATGTGTGTATATAGAGAGATATATAGTTGCAGGCTACTCTGTTTAGTAGTAGAATGAAAGTGCTTGAAGGTTAATTTAACTGCTATATATCTGTATTTACTACAATTCTTTCCCCCCAAATTTGGATATTTTACTTTTGGAGAAAAAAATCCTAAAAGCAGTATAAGGAATTGTACAATTATAATAATGTAATCATTTGCTAATAAAAACATGTCTTACCATACCTCTTATAAAAATTACAACATAGGATCCTTAAAAAATATATTGTCGATCACTCAGTAACTCTACAGATTTAACTATAAACTATATATATGTACATATATATATATATATATATATATATATATATATATATATATATATATTCCTCCAGTATACGGAATTAGAAAGGAATCAGTATGCAAAAATGCTGAGCAAGCAAGAAGAACTCCACTAGGAGAAAAGATCATTTGTCTTCCTGGTGAGAAATAAAAGGTTTCTGGATACTAGTGATCATTAAAGATCCCATGATACTTCTCACTGGATGGTACTGTTAATCTATGTTTTCTGGCAATATTCCACTTTGGATAATTGTTTTCTGCCTCCCTAAATCTCTTTTCCTTTCCATTTATGTTGAAAATGTCTGACTTTCTATCCCAAGTAGATTGCACTATCACTCACCTGGAAAGGAAATTATAAGACAGGATATATAAATTTGTGTGTAAAATGTCAAATGATGTACAAGTTCAAATAGTTACTATTACTTTCCTTGCTAATTTATATTTAGTGATCTACTAAGATATTTATTGCAATTGTAGGGTATAATTTGTAATTTGAGGCTTTATCTATAGTCCTTTTTTTTTTGGTTTTTGGGCCACTCCCGGCAGTGCTTAGGGATTATTCCTGGCTATCTGCTCAGAAATCGCTCCTGGCAGGCACGGGGGACCATATGGGACACCGGGATTCAAACCAACCACCTTTGGTCCTGGGTGGGCTGTTTGCAAGGCAAACGCCGCTGTGCTATATCTCCGGGCCCTATCTATAGTCCTTTTTATAACTTTCTAATATAAGCTTTCAATATCAAGATTAAATGAACAGATTTTGCCTCTGGTTATATTGTATTCGATTTTAATAGCAGAAGTTTACTGGTACCACACATAACAACAACCATGTTTTTACGTAGATATTCTGAGTAGGCAGAGTTTTGAAAGTTTCATCAAAAGATTTGACCTTTTTTAAAAATCGATTGTCTACCCTTTTTACTTCCCATTCATTTTTCAAATCAATCTCAGAATAATTCAAATAGTATCCCATGAGAGGTTTTAGCTTTTCTTGTCTGCATTTGTAAGTTTAATGCAGGTCTAATATAAGATATATGTGAACTGATGACTTGTAATTTTGAGAGTTGTAAAGACTGAACTTCTTTAAACTATTCTCTAAATTTTGGCTTTCAAAATACAAAACAATAACAACCAAAGCAAGTGAAACAAAACTTAGAGGTCAAATAAAACGTTACAATTGGGAATGGTATAGAATAAGGTATGCAAAATTAGGTCAATTTCCTATCCCTTACTCAAAATGATTTTAAGGGTAACAAGGAAAGTTTTAGAATGCAGATACTTGAATAGAGATTGTAGTGCAACCGAATGAACCTCTGGCAATGGTTTGGGGAAACCAATCATGCAACACCATTTTTGGACAAAAGTTAAAAGGTTAATTTGTTATAGCAAAGGGAGAAAGAAAAACCCTTGTTCTGGGGATCAAATTTATAAAGCTAGATTCAAAATGCAAATTTGATGTATATCAAATATTGTACATATGACAAGGGGTTCTATGTTTTTTAGCTATGGTAAAGATTTTGATTAACCACATTCTGTGATGTCTTGAAATTTGTAGATCATCTATTCCACTGTTCTCCTGCCCTTGGTTCAAATTCCACAGCCACACACACCATTTTCTGAAATGAACTCAGATGGGGAGGTGAACTCTTTCATTTTCAATTATTGTTAGTTTATATTTGAACAGGAGTTGGTTGTGTGACACTACAGAAAAGCATGCATGTTGATAGTAATTCTTATCCAAGAAAAATAAAGAAGTGTGAAAGTGTTAAAGAGAAACTTTAGGGTCATTTGGAACTCTGTGATATAGCATCCTTTAATGGTAGAGAAAAAAGAAATGTAAATGACTGCCACAAAATATCATCAGATTGCGTGGGTCTGACCTAGTTTTGATTGTTGTTTATTTTGTTTTGTTTTCTGGTCTAAGTGGTGCTCAAGGGTACTTCTGGCCTTTTGCTTAGCAGTGACTACTGCCAGATAGATCTAGGGCTTACCACATTGCAAGGAAAGAGACTTACTTCCATTAACGTGTATCCTCACTTTAAGTTTTACACTTTTATTTCAGTAAGCAAGTTCCTGTCTATCATCATTGTAAACCCACTGTATGTTTTTATTAGTTCTTAGCAATATTTCCACATAAAAATAGACAAGACAAAAATATCTTCAACTTATTTAAATTGAGTGAATTCTGCGCCCAGGATGTTTTATTCTTCTAAAACCTTTCTCCAACATAATCTTATAATAGCCCTGGAAAATTGCTGATACATCTGTGGGAGTTTAACATGTTCTTTTGAGGGGAAAACTTACCCATGTATATTGTACAAAAACACTCTGATTGAAAGGTGCTATATAAATGAGAGATATTTTTTCTTGTTCTTTTCACACTCAAAAAAGATATGTGGAAAACTGACCGTGGTATATGCTTATAGATAGAAAATACCGACATTTTAATAAATGTGATTCACATTTGTGTGGGAGTATAAACTAAGTGGGTCTTAAATCAGACAGCTTCTTACATATTAATTTAACCAAGCCAACACAAATAATACAGAAAATTTCTTCTTCATTTTTACTTCATTTCTTTTGTTTTCATCTTTTATTTATTTATTTTGCTGATAGACCACCCTCAATGATGTTTGTGACTTACCACTAGGTCCATGATCAGGCATCATCCTTGAGAGTACTGAAGACTATATGGGATACCAAGGATTGATCCTGGTTCATTGCATGCTCTGTGTACTGTACTAGATTTCTGACAAGTAGATAATCTTCTTTTAGAATATTAGTATATAAACAAAGTTTATTTGGGGTGAAAATTTTTACATAAATAAGAAGTTTTTATGTTATTTTAAAACATTTCAATATTTTTAGGCAAAAATGATTTATATGGTTGTATATGTTTTTACAATTTTATACCTGTTTAAAATATATGTTAGAAAACTACAATGTACCAGTGCATTATATTTTCACTCAGCCTATTACAGACACATTAGTTAGATATTAGAATAAAAATATCAAATCTGTATTGATGCATCAGGGATTTCTCTCTCTCCCCCCCCTCCTCTTTCTCTGTGTGTGTTTGTGTGTTTGTGTGTATGTGTGTGTTCTGGGGATCAAACCCAAATCCTCACACATGTAATTCAAGTCTAAATCCTCCTTATTGTCTTTTATTGTTGTTGTTGTTAATTTATCAATTATGCAGAAAATTCTAATGGATAATTAAATCAATGAAAATGAAATACTGATCCCAGGCCAAAGAATCAGGGCATACCCAGAGCAAAAATGGATGCAGTCCCAAAATCCCTCAATGTTTATTATCTTTAGACTTCTATGGACTTAATTTTTCTAATTGGAATAAGTATGAATGTACTTGTATACATGGGTCTATTTCAGGGATTAGCAATTTTGGGTATTTTTTGTTTGTTTGTTTTGGTGGTTGTGGTGGAAATGTTTGGCTATAACTGGCAGTGTTCTTGTATTTCTTCTGAGTCTGTTTTCAGGGATCACTCCTAGCAGAGTTTGGAAGACCATATATGGTGCCACCATAAAACAAATTAAACTAAGGAGCTTAAGTTTTATTGTACCTTGTAAGCCTGTAAAATATATTTATCATAGATAATAGATTTTATTTTGTGCCACATATGCCCTGTTGTACCAAAAATAAATGTTAGATAAACATATTTATATAATTGAACATCTGATTTCATATTAACATGACATAAGGAAATAAGTGATATTTATGATAAATAATGGAAATAGATTATTTATCATGTCTGAATGTCCATAGCATTAATTACACAATAAGCTGTGTTAAACACTTCTTTTAATAAAAAAATTTCCACACGATTTTATTCTAACAGCTGATTTCTAAAACTCATAAATCTTAAGTAAAAATCAAACTCACTTATGGATTTACATCAACTATACCCAGAGAAAATGAATAGCAAGGTTGTTTCTAGGGCTTGGGGCCGTATCTCGGTGTTATATCTTTGAAACTTTTATACCTATCCTTATTTATGTCTGATATGGTTTGCAAACACTATGTTCAGACTCTCGTATTTGTGGTCACTAGCAGAATTTATTGTAGAGCCTTAAAGAAACCTAAGTAATCAGCATCATATTACACCCTAATCCTGCTTTTTCAGTTCAGTCCATCAGTCTTACTTGCTTATTGTATTGATAAGATGCAAGGACACAAGAGTTACCTAAAGTGATGTGACGGAACATGACACATCAATCACGAATTGTTTGTAAAAGGGATGCAGTTCAAAGGTATCAAAGTTTTGGCTTTGTAGAAAAGGGTTTCAGATTTATCTTGGGGACAGTGGAGGGAACGGAAGGACCTTCCAAAACTCAAAGAGGAAAAATACAGTATCGATCCAAACCCTGCTTGCTGAGTCATAAGGAAATTGAAATTGCTTTAAGGCAAGAAAGGTAACTGCAGAGCTGATGAAAACCCCGAGGAAAATGTGCGAAATGAGATCACTGCATCATAATTGTTTCATGTTGGCGAGCTCCTTAAGGATTCAAAGAGAAGGATGGTGGAAACAGAGAGTGTCTCAGTGAAGTACACAGAGATAAGTTGAAATAAAGTCAAGAAATGTTCAGTGGACCTCGAACGACTTGAACTCCTTAACTTAGGATAGATTTTTCAGTGAAGTTGAGGCAATCCTTTGGCAAGAGGATCACTGTTGTGAGAGTTGCAACAAATCACTCACTCCATTTGGTTTGTGGTCATGGATGGGATACTATAAAGTAAAAGAAAAGTACTAAGATACCTCTTCCTCTGCATTTCAGCAAAATAACTAAACAATTTTTATGTTTTTTTTTACTTATTGATTTTGTATTGACCAAATTATTCCATTTATTTTTAAATTTTTCTTTTAGCAGGGTCATTAGATGGCAATCTTCCTTTCACCCGTTTTAATCTGTTTTCATTTTCCTAAGCTTTTTATTTAGTTTGTTTTTTTGTGTGTTATGTAAATGTCTGGAGATTGGTTTATTAAAATGGGGAATGATTTCTGAATTCTTGGTTCTAAAATATTATTTAGGTCTTGAATTTTACTAATTATGCAAGTGGAGTCAAAATTCTATGATTCATTCAATGACAAATGAAATGTTAGATAAAACAAAAACAAAATTAGGAATAAATTAGGAATAAAGACCAATGAAAGACTTGGTCTTGATAAACATATGAATAATGACAAAAATTGAGTGATCATTATAAAATGTTGAATTGAAAAGTATTTTCTTTTATTTTATAAGCCATTAAAATGGTCGTTGATCTAGGAGGTTCATGCCTCACCACTAAGTTCCATGGTGTTAATTATTACTAGTTACTGAAAATTTTATTTTTTTATTTTTTTATTTTTTTTTGGTTTTTGGGTCACACCTGGCAGTGCTCAGGGGTTACTCCTGGCTCCATGCTCAGAAATTGCTCCTGGCAGGCACGGGGGACCATATGGGGCACTGGAATTCGAACCGATGACCTTTTTGCATGAAAGGCAAACGCCTTAACTTCATGCTATCTCCCGGGCCCCTGAAAATTTTATTCTTTAAAAAATTGTTAATATATTTTAACTTTTGGTCAGAATTCTAGAAATTAAAAATTTACCTACATTTTATTTTGTTTTCTATTAATTTTTGGATTATTTTAATATTTATGTATAATTGAGAATCTGTGGGATTACTTGGTTGACAAAATAAAGAATAGGGAAATCAAAAATATATAAATATAAAATTAGTCCTACAAGTATAAAGATTACACTGCTAAATTTAGGTAAAATAATTTAATATATACATGTTCTATACGCTATACAATCAATGTGGCTCTAGTAGCAAGGTACACACACACACACACACACTTTTTCTCTCTTTAGTTCTGTCTCTGTCTCTCTGACTTTGTCTCTGTTTCTGTCTTTGTCTTACTAATTCCTCACTCACTAACTCACTCATTCACTCACTCACACTCCCCAGGATATTACCAGCATATAATTTTACTTAAATGCAAAGTCCTGGCTCCTGGCAATTAGAGTTTATCTATTACCAGAAGTTTATAATAACATTGGTGATATAGACAAGTCCATAAATTAAAAACAAAACAAAAAATAAAGTTTAAATAAAAGTGGCAGAAGTAGAAATGTCAAAAAGGAACGTTTTTTAAAAAATTGACCAACTATTTCAAGTTTACAATAATGGTGTAAAGGTATATGATTTTAAATTTATTCCTTACAAAAGTAGGAAAGAATCATAAGAAGTAAAATTTAGCTTTGTGTTATACATATGAATAGGCAGATGGTACTGTCCTTAGCAGGATTTTCTTCAAACATTAGAACTCATCTTCTCTGCTTGGTACCTTCAATAATTAAAATTACATTTTGTTCTTTTCACTCCATCTCCTCAGTTCAAAAAATACATCTGTAAAAGCATACTATTTCTATGAAGCTGATTATGTCTCAGTAGACATATTCTCATAGTTTTAATAGTGTTTGATATGTCTCAATAGAATTTAGTTGTATAAGACTATTGCATTTACATAGTATTTTCTGATATTTTCATATTGAATATGCATATACATATATCTAACAATAGCACTTATATATCCATAATACAAGTAATTAATCATAGCATCATATAGCTGTGTTTGTGTAAATGAGTATATATATACACACATAAACACCAGTATATAATATATTCTCTTTCTTTTCTCCAAATAAACCTTCATTTTACTGATACTATTTATTATTGTTCTGTCAGAATCAGAGAAATAATCAACCTTCAGGATGATCTTTTCAGAACAATATTATTTTTTAGCATTTGTTTTTCATATGAAAGTTACTGGTTTTATTATCCTTTTCGTGAAGGTTGAATGGAAAAAAGTTCAGGACAATTTTAGGAGAAACAACTAATAACAAGTGATTGCTGGGTCCTGAAGAAATAATTTTTATCCCTGCTGTGACTTGCCATTTAATCCAAGCTTCTTCACTGCCCAGGACACTTATAAAAGAAAATGCTGCAGTAGAAAAACTGATGACCACCAAGTCTTGCCAACCACATTGCCATCAAGTGTTAGCAAAACTTGTCCAAATTCAAAGAGACTATTTAATACTGAATACATTTAAATAATAGGCAATTACATGCTCATTTTAAAAATATGAAAACAAAGGTAATGGCCCTACTCTAAAACTATATATAAGTGCACATGTGTACCTTTGGTTCACTACATATATGTGTATAAATATGTGTATATGAATATATATGTGTATATATATGTAAATATATATATAAATATATATATATACCTTTTGGGTGGACCACTCAGGGATTACTCCTGCCTCGATGTTAAAGGATTTCTCTGGCAACCTCAGAGGACCATAAATAGTGCCAGGCTCAATGCAAGGCTTGAGGATGTAGTGGGCAGATCAAACAAACTACCTGCTGTGCTGGCTCTCCAAATGTAAAATATATTTGTAATAATCATAAAACATGCAGAGAATTTCACAAATAATATTACAGATAAGGAATACTTTGATTGAAACACATTTCTCTGTATTGGGTGTGGTGGTAGTGCTCTAAGCCTATTCTTACCTCCACACTCCACGCTGAGAGATTGATCATTCCTGGAGGGACTTTGGGGACCATATGAGGTGCCAGGTATCAAAGCCCTGAACTCAGGTTGGCCACCTTTACTCTCATTGTAACTCTCCAACCTTGACAACACTTCATTAGCTGCTAAGACCAGAGAATATCTCAATGTCTCATATGTTTGTTTACTATACAAATAATACATACTTAAGGGTAATGGAGACTTTCTTTTGAGTCATGGTGAATTCAAAACCAAAATAATTACTTCTGTGATTTTTCCAATTTTGTACTTTAAAATGGTACATACAAATGACTTTTATTACTAGTAATTGCAGGGTCACTGTTATTAGGATTCCTATACGAATAGTGAAAGCAAGGAAATGGTTCTCTTACAAAAAGCAAATGAGTAGACTCATCTTCAGAAATTTCAGCTTATATTAATAACAAAATAAAGGAGCAAGTAATATCAAATTTCCAGAACTGTAACAGTTTTGTGACTGTTGTAAAGACTATGTAAGAGTTTAACTGAAAAAAAAAAACATAAAAGCAAACAACAACAACAACCAGAACAACAGCAACAAAAAAAACCCAAAGTGCTGAATCTAACAAACTATCGGAAAAAATTCCAACTGTGAATGAGCTATTTAACTTTGATGGAGTTTGTAATATGATTCTATGACTTTTAGACCTTTTGACATGTAGTGTAGATATGGAAAATAATTAATCTACTTGCAAGATGCTAAATATTCTTTATGATTACATTTTTTAAAAGGTCATCTTAGGGGGCCTGGGAGATAGCATGGAGGTAAGGCGTTTGCCTTTCATGCAAAGGGTCATCAGTTTGAATCCCGGTGTCCCATATGGTCCCCGTGCCTGCCAGGAGCAATTTCTGAGCATGGAGCCAGGAGTAACCCCTGAGCACTGCTGGATGTGACCCAAAAACCGAAAAAAAAAAAAGGTCATCTTAGGTTGATATCACTAATCTAATTCTCATAGTTCTAAAATATAGCAAATATACAACAAATGTAATAAAATCATTTATAATGTATTGAAATTTTATGACTGAAATGAATTATTTAAGATAAACATACAACTTTCTAAATTTAGACTAATATATCAAACCAAAAATGAAGTAACTTATAAAAATTTACCTGTTTGATCTCCGAAGATTTCCTTACACACAAACACACACAAAAATATTTTTAATATAAAAAGATTATCAATATCATTTTGCAACCAAATATGAAAACTTATTTATTCCATCAATTGTCCCCCTTTTACTTACATTTAGTGTTTAACTAGATTTATTTTTATATATGGATACCTTAATATTTTATTACCAGAATCTGAGAATTCATTTCTTCTTATCCTTGATTCCTTTTTATCACAATATTCTCCAAATGAAGACATGTATTTATATTTCTCAACCTTAGAGGAATAGACTTTAAATCACAATTTAAATATTTCATTTATTAAGATGATTTTGTTTCTCTTTTATAATAATGTAAAAGAATTTTTAAGGCCAAATATAAATATAACAACTAGCTAATATATTTTCTCCGAGGACTTTCTAATATTATAAACAAAATTACATATACACAAATGCAGTAAAATCATCTTTAAAATTAAGGATAACCCATGCCAAAAGAGCAGGGTGCCATAATATCTATTTTTATCTTGGTGAAGTATTTCTAAGATTATATTTAGTGACTGTCATATTATTTTATATCCAATGACTACTGTGAGATGTTCTGATTACTCCTTTATTTTCCAACTCTCAGGCAAGCTTTCATTGTTATGCATATCTTCTTAAATCATATATATCAGAATGAATTACTTGCTCCTTATATACTGATTGGAGAAGACACTGATTGTCTCTAAGTGATATCTCAATGAGGAAAGAAATGACACTTCTTATTTATTTACACTTTAGAGTATTTATTTAGTTATAAGATTGACTACTTTTGACTACACTACATACCTACTAACAAATGAATAAATTATGTATTAATTTATATTCAGAGATATTTTTCCACAAAATAAATATCCGTACCTACTGCGAATAAAGTCTAGGTAAAATATAGAAAGAAGTTTATACCTATAAAATAAGATTATTTTGTTTTTATGAAAAAGAAAAAGTTCCACAATAAAAGCTGTAAAATATATATTTATGTATATTTAACTTCCATATAATATGTTGTTCACTATATTCAAATTAACATGCACTGTTACAGATTTCGATAAGATTTTGAGTCAGCAGTTCTATTACTTTCCTTAGGTTTTATGGAAATACACTCTAATAAATATGTTGAAATTGAATTATTTTGCTTTAATACTGCATTATTGATCTCTAATAATGGAATATGCATATATATGTTATTATAAGAATAAACTACAATGAAAACTACATGACTTTTGAGAAAGAAAATATAGATAAGATGTCACTACGCTATCATAGTACAAGAGAATACTTTTATTATCATTAGTATGCTCTAAATATTTATGAAGTATATTTTTGCATAACAGTTCAACATATTAATAATTGCTTGTCTTCTTGTAAATAAAATGGGCATACAATTATAAAAGCGTCTACTTTATTTTGAGGAGTGCTAGACAGTAGAGTCATTGTAACAGGATTATTTATTTGATAATGTCCAGTAATACATAATATTTTGCTTTGTAAACATTAACATCAAGTTGCCTTTCCTTGGAATTTCCAATTTATTTGTATATTGTAATGATCAGAGTACACACATTTCTAATTACTTTAAAGATATTTTTTAACTTTTTCAATGTTATCAACATCTCATTTATTAGTTGAAGGGTGAATATAATCTGTTTCTCTGCTCAAGAATGACTCCTGGCAGTGCTCTGGGGACCATATGTGGTTCTGGAGATTTGAAACAGTAATCAGATGGACTGGAAGTTAAGCACTTTACCCACTGAGCCCCATTTTTATAACTATTTCTTAAGTTTGTTTACTCTCTCTCTCTCTCGCTCTCTCTCTCTCTCTCTGATTCAGCAAAAGAAGCTAGTTATTATCTACAACTATTGAACAGCTACATCTATTCTTGACATCCTCCCTTCACTCTTCCTCCCATTTTCCCTCATTCAATCTATTTGCCACAATCAAAATTGCTTCTCCTTTTATCTGTAGTAGAATTTGGTAACAGACAATTAAATGTTCCTGGCCTGTCAAATAGAAGCAATAGAGTTATTTCCTTGATCAGTGAATTTACATAAGCTGATCCTTTAAGTCCCAAAATCCCTGGGATACTAAATAGTTCATGTTTCTGGAACTGAAAACTTTGGCACAATCATCAAAAAAATGTCTTCATGTAGTTGTCTTAAGTCTGCAGCACTTCTATGGTAAAAATCTATTTTGTAGACTTTCTTCAAACTCCAAATATATAGCAAGAATTGAATTTGTAGTTAAAATATAGCTTCTTACACTTTTCAAAGCTATTTTCCATACCTAATTGTCCCGCATTAAGAAGAAAGAGGTTACCAGGAGACAGATAGTTCAAACCTGTGAAGTATATGTCACAAATTCTATCTTCAGCACTAAATGGTCCTGGAAATGCCATTGGTTGTAGCTGCGATGGTACTTAAGCACTGCCTAAGTGACTATGGTTACCATTCTTCACTATTTGACGAGTTACAGTGCTCAGTACAGTGTCTGGCTTAGTCCCAAGTGTAGGTTTGAGCAGTTGTCTTGTCTCCAACATAAAAGTAAATTTCACAATTTACCTGGGACATGGAGAATATAGATTAAGTGTGAGAACATTGAATTGAGAAAGAGTTCAGGTTCCAATTCTGATACAAGTTACTTTTGAGTTTATTTATTCTCTCAATTTCAGTAACTCAGTTACAAAATAGAAATAGAGGTATCTATTCACCAGTTGCATCCTATCTAGAGGGATTTTAAAAGAATGTATGATGTTTTATTAAGCAAAATAAAAACAGATTAATGTTTAGAAGACCATTAAATGTTAAGGGTATTAATAGAATTGCTTTTTATAGAAGGAAAAGGAGTCACCAAGCAGTTCAATTGCAGAACTTTGACTTTAGGTTGCTAACTATTAACTCCTGTACTGTAAAATTTGGCAGATTCCTAACATCTGACAATATGTATTCAATATGAATTATCTAGATGAAAATTCTTTGGAAATTCAGATCATGTGAAAAAGTTTTGTCTGTCTTTTATTTACTGTCTATATGTATGTATATATAATATTTGATATATATTGTCTGTCTTTGATAAATAGTGATGAATCTAAATTTTGGCTGAGAGTTTTAAACTCTAAGGAAATTATCATTAATGTCATTTAATGGGTATATTAACACAATTATAACACATATATTATATATTTTAATATATAATATCAATATATAGCAAAAATATAAATTTTATGTAAATATATATTTGGGGCTGGAGTAATGATATTACAGTGGTAGGATATTTGCCTTGCACATGGCCAACCCAGAGTGAACTCAGGTTTGATCCCCAGTATCTCATATGGTGTTCCATTGAGCCTACCATGAGTTATTTCTGAATGTAGAGCCAGAAGTAATTCCTGAGCACTGTCAGGTGTGGCCCCAAACCAAAAAATAAATATATGTATATATCATTAATTTCTGTAAATATTATTAAAATTTGAAATATAACTCTAACATGATTATGGAGATAGAAAAATTAAAATAAATTTTTCTAGCAAGTTGAAAGTTTTTTATTATAGTGACATCATTTTAGTAATTTGTACAACAAAATAAAAAACATCTATTTAAAAAATTTGGGGTAGAAGAGAACATCAAGGAAGAAAACAATTAAAAATCATGCAATTGACTTTTCCAAACTTTGTTGCATTTATATATTATATATAAGCATCTATCTGTCTATCTATCTTGAATTTTAGTCATATTATATATTTTGTAGATACTTCAGATTTATATTGTATGCTTTTTAGTAATGCCATCTCAATCAATAATACTGCTCAATGATATACCAGAGTTAACCTCTTCAATTATTCAAGAAGTATTTATTTATTTTAGCATGTTAAAACATTTAGTTTTTTAAAAATACTTTATCTAAATTATTTATACTATATATTTTATTAATATCTTTATTTAAACACCTTGATTACAAATATGATTGTAGTTGGGTTTCAGTCATGTAAAGAACACCCCGTCCTTCCACCAGTACAACATTCCCATCACCAATGTCCCAAATCTCACTCCTCCCACCCCACACCTGCCTGTACTCTAGACAGGCTTTCTACATCCCTTATTAATTCACATTGTTATGATAGTTCTCTTTGTAGTCTTTCTCTAACTGCGCTCACTACTCTTTGTGGTGAGCTTCCTGTCTCTGAGAATTATTGTAAAAATGTCTTTTGTTTTATTTATAAAACCCATAAATGAGACTAATCTATGTCTATCTTTCTCCCTCTGACTAATTTCACTAAGCATAATAGATTCCATGTACATCCATACATAGGAAAATTTCATGACTTCATCTCTCCTGACAACTGCATAATATTCCACTGTAAATATGTACCACAATTTCTTTAGCCATTCATCTGTTGAATGGCATCTTTTTTTTTTTCAGTCTGGCTATTGTAAATAGTGCTGCAATGAATATAGGTGTGAGGAAGAGATTTTTGAATTGCATTTTTGTGTTCCTAGGATATATCCCTAGGAGTGGTATATTGGATTATATAGGAGCTCAATTTTCAGCTTTTGGAGGAATCTCCATATCACTTTCCATAAAGGTTAACAAATGGCGTTCCCATCAGCACTGAATAAGAGTCCCTTTCTTTCCACATCCACTCCAGCACTGCATGCTCTCATTCTTTGTGATGTGTACCAAACTCTTTGGCATTAGATGGTACTTGTTAGTTGTTTTGATATGCATCTCCCTGATGATTAGTATGTGGAGCATTTTTTCATGTGCATTTTGGCCATTTATATTTCTTCTTTGACAGTGTCTGTTCATTACTTGGCCCCATATTATGATGATTTTAGATATTTTTCTTGTAAAGTTCTTTCAGTGCCTTGTATATTTTAGATATTAGCCCCTTAAAAGATGGGTATTGGGTAAATAGTTTCTCAGTGAGTGGTGGCTCTTGTGTCCTGGGCAATGTTTCCTTTGAGGTTCAGATGTTTCTTAGCTTAATAAATCCCCATCTGTTTATCTCTGTTTCCACTTGGAATTTACCTTCATACATGGTTTTAGCTGGGGGTCTTAGTTGGATTTTTTGCAAGTGGCTAACCAGTTGTTCCAACACCACTTGTTGAAGATGCTTTCCTTGCTCCATTTAGGATTTCTTGCTCTTTTTTCAAAAACTAGGTGATTTTATGTCTGGGAACATTCTCTGAGTACTCATGCCTATTCCACTGAACTGTAGGTTTGTCTTTATTTAATATCATGCTGTTTTGATAATTGTTGCTTTGTAATATAACTTAAAATTGGGGAAAGTATTGTCTCCTATATTCCTTATACCATGGATCACTTTAGCTATTCCAGGGTGTTTATTGTCACAAATTAATTTCAAAAGTGTTTGAACCACCTCTTTGAAGAATGCTATGGGTATCTTTAGAGGGATCACATTAAATCTGTACAGTGCTTTTAGGTATATCGCATTTTAATGATGTTAATCCTGCCAATCCATGAGCAGGGTATGAGTTTCCATTTGCATGTGTCCTCTTTTATTTCTTGGAGCAGGATTTTTATAGTTTTCTTTGTATAGATCCTTCATAGGAGCAATGTAATGACCAAGACCACCAACTACAGAAGATGGATTAAAATGACACCGAAGAAGCAGAACTGTTAGAACCACAAAGAAAGACTTCATCATAAGCTTCATTCCTTGAACTGTACTGACACCAAGATCTCTAAATACAGAGGTCCGATTTTACCATCCATGATGAAGCAGAAGTCTTCTATACACCAAAAAAGCATCGAGGGGAGAGTAAATGATCATGCAAGGAGTCTATAGTTAATCCCATGACAATATATTTCAGGGGTGGAGAAACCCTGTATCTCCTAGGCCAAGGGAATTACCTCTATAATATCCCCAATAGTTACTGTGCCTATGCAGGGATAAAAAGAAAAAAAAAGCACAAAATAATCATTTTTCCACATATAAATTATTGATTGATTTTATTGATGTCTTTATAAAATAAAGATATTGAAGTTGATGTCCCTTTTTCATTTCTAATACATGTAATCAAGTTTCTCTTTCTTTATGAGTTTTGCCAATGGTCTATCAATCTTGCTTATTTTTTTCAAAGAACCAACTTCTGCATTTGTTGATCTTTTAATTGTGCTTTTGGGTTTCCACTTCATTAATTTCTGTTCTAAGCTTTGTTATTTCCTCTGTCTCCTTATTTTTGGGCCCTTTTGCTGATCATTTTCTAATTTTATAAGCTGTGTCATTAAGCTATTCAGGTATGCCCCTTCTTCCGTCCTGATATGTGCTTGCAAGGCTATAAATTTCTCTCAGTACCGCTTTTGCTGTCTCTCATAGATTCTGATAGATTGTGTCTTAATTGTAATTTGTTTCCATGAATGTTTTGATTTTCTCTTTTTTTATTATTGATATGGATAATCTTTTTTTGTTGTGTTTGTTTTTATTTTTTATATGTTTTATTTAAACAGCTTGATTACATACATAATTGTGTTTGGGTTTCAGTCATGAAAAGAACACCATCCATCACCAGTGCAACGTTCCCATCGCCATTGTCCCAAATCTCCTAAATCTGTATACTCATAGATATAATGTATACCTTCTACATTCCTCTTTGAAAAGTTTGGGGGAGCATGCTAAGGAGAAAAGTAAAGAAAATTACAGTCCAATAGATGCTTTCACAAAAAGCAGAAAATAAAATTTGTGTGGTCATTATCATTCTTATGCAGCTAAAGAAACATCCTAAGTGAGCAAAAGGGCAAGGAATGGGGATTACACACTTTTTCAAAAGCTATAAAACAGGTAAGAAAAATCTAATTTATACAATTCATAGTGATCTTTGAAAAAATGAATCATTGAAACAGATCTGACTTCATCAATAGGTGCAGCAATATTCTTAATAGCATAAAAAATACAAGATTTTTTCCTTTATTACTTATTGCTCATCATGCAGTTCTAATAAAATCACAGGTTACTTTTTAGCTGTTGTTTTTGTTTTTGTTCATTTGTTTTTGGGCCACACCCAGTAACACTAAGGGGTTACTCCTGGCTATGTGCTCAGAATGGCTTGGGGGACCATATGGGACACCAGGGGATCAAAACGCGGTCCGTCCTAGACAAGCGCTGGCACTGCAGACACCTTACCTCTAGCACCACCGTGCTGGCCCCAAAGGTTACTTTTGTTTCATATTTTCATCTCTCTTTATATAAAAAGCAAAGTTAAGAATTTAATTATAGTTAATTTAATTAAGCAACATATTTATTTATTAATTTACTCCTACTTGTGACCAAATAAAATTCATAATGGCATTAATACAATTATGCATATATAAGAAAATCAATTTATACTTATTTTCTTTTTTTATATTTTATTTTAGCACCTTGATTATATACATAATTGTGTTGGGGTTTTGGTCATGCAAAGAACACCATCCATCACCAGTGCAAAGTTCCCATCACCATTTTAGGACAGTTCAAAATGTAGTTATTTCTCTAACTAAACTCATGACTCTTTGTGGTGAGCTTCATGAGGTGAGCTGGAACTTCCAGCTCTTTTCTCTTTTGTGTCTGAAAATTATTATTATTGCAAGAATGTCTTTCATTTTTCTTAAAACCAATAGAGGAGTGATACCATTCTGCGTTTTTCTCTCTCTCTCTCTCTCTGACTTATTTCACTCAGCATGATAGATAACATATACATCCATGTGTAGGAAAACTTCATGACTTCATCTCTTCTGACAACTGCTAATGTTCCAATGTGTATATGTACCACATTTTCTTTAACCATTCATCTGTTGAAGGGCATCTAGATTGTTTCCTGAGTCTTGCTATGGTAAATCGTGCTTCAATGAATATAGGAGTAAGGAAGGGGTTTTTGTATTGTATTTGTGTGTTCCTAGGGTATATTCCTAGGAGTGGTATAGCTGGATCGTATGGGAGCTCGATTTCCATTTTCTGGAGGAATCTCCATATCGCTTTCCATAAAGGTTGAACTACACGGCATTCTCACCAGCAGTGGATAAGTGTTCCTTTCTCTCCACATCCCCGCCAGCACTGTTTGTTCTCGTTCTTTGTGATGTGTGCCATTCTCTGTGGTGTGAGGTGGTACTTCATAGTTGTTTTGATTTGCATCTCCCTGATGATTAGTGATGTGGAGCATTTTTTCATGTGTCTTTTGGCCATTTGTATTTCTTCCTTGTCAAAGTGTCTGTCCATTTCTTCTCCCCATTTTTTGATGGGATTAGATGTTTTTTTCTTGTAAAGTTCTGTCA
>PVKC010017885.1:0-19963 GCA_004027635.1 Crocidura indochinensis
CTGACGCTGGGTCATTGGACCTCAGTTATTTCCACCGAATAAAGCTGATATTTCCACAAGTCTGACTCTCCGTGAGCTGTTCACTCGCCGATTCACCTCAGAACCACTGGTTACTGGGTGGTAGACGCGTTCTCCGAGTTGGAGGAAAGAGAACTCGTCCTCCCTACCTCCGTTAGAGAATCTCTCCTGGGAACGGATTCCAGCAATAGTTGAGGGGTTTTTCGTTGTTGTGGTTTTTTTCGGGCCACATCCATTTGATGCTCAGGAGTTACTCCTGGCTAAGTGCTCAGAAATCACTCCTGGCTTGGGGGGAACATATGGGACGCCGGGAGATAGAACCACGGTCCTTCCTTGGCTAGCGCTTGCAAGGCAGACACCTTAGCTCTAGCGCCACCTCGCCGGCCCCTCATAGTTGAATTTTAGGCATATAATATTTCAACACCAATCCCACCAACTAGTATTAACTCCCATCACCAATGTTCCTATATTCCATCTTCCACCACCCCAACCTCAGCCCCTGTCTATCACCTTGACATTACAAAATTTGGTGGTTGCAGCTTAGATCTCATGTTTTCAGCATTGCTAAATCTTGCTTTGGATATATAGCTATACCACTCTCCTACATCCCAAATATAACCAAAGTCACGGCCCTGTTTCCTCATTACTTCTGTTTCTCATCTTGCCTTGGTTTCTTTC
The DNA here is from genome assembly GCA_004027635.1 of Crocidura indochinensis. Lineage (NCBI taxonomy): Eukaryota > Metazoa > Chordata > Mammalia > Eulipotyphla > Soricidae > Crocidura > Crocidura indochinensis. The sequence continues at coordinate 697 of PVKC010017885.1, forward strand.
CCTCTCTGTCCTTTACTTGCCTAAGCTCTGGGTGTCAGAGGTGACCTAGGTATCTCCCCTTTCCATTACATTTCCTAATCCAATTATTCTATATACCATAGAGAAGTGAGTTCATCCTGTGTTCAGGAAACAATTTCTGTCTTGGTGAGCTTATTAAAAAGTCAGAACACTTGGTATAACCCCCAAATCTAAAATATTTTAAGATTACCGGTATATTTTAATATCACGACAATCACCATAATTTGGGGCCAAAGTGATAGTACAGTGAGTAGGGCATTTGCCCTGCCATGTGACCAACCCAGATTTGATCCCTAGCATCTTATATAGTCCCCCAAGCACTACTAGAAATAATTCTGAGTGGAGAACCTGGAGTAACCCCGTTAGCACTTCCAGGTATGGCCCAAAAACAAAAAAGATAGTTTGAGTCAGTGATATTGCCCAAGTATCCAAAACTTCTTCACAACTGAGGGGCTCTGCAGGTCAGAAAGTGGGCCACCATAGACCAGGCAGGAGCCAGTCTGGAAGAGTAAGCAGGGGAAGGGCCTTCAGTCTGCTCCTCACCTTTCCAGCACTGGCAATTAATGATACTAAAGCTGTGCACTGGACATGACTTTAAATCTAGCTTCTGGAAAATTATTCCCAAAACCACTCCCCCAAATAAAACCCTCACTGCACTGAGCTGGAGAATCCAGAGCAAAGATAAATGTCCAGTGATTCAGAATGATAATGCACCTAAATACTAAATTATATAACATCAAAATAAAAAAAAACAGATTTTCAAAGAGCAAATATATATATATATGTTTCATAGTCCCTTAAAGGCACTTCTAACTTCCTTAACTTCCCCTCATTTGGTGTCTTCCTGACATCACTCTAATACCTTTTTGGTTTTTCTGTTGTTGATTTTTGTTTTTGTTTGTTCGTGGTTGTTGGTGGTGGTTTGGAGTCAATCAGAGGTGCTCGGGACTTACTCCTGACTCTGTGTTCAAGGATCACTCCCGGCAGACGCTGAGGATGCTAGAGGACCAAACTTGGGTCAGCCACAAGCAAGACAAGCGCCTTACTTGCTGTGCTATCTCTCTAGTCTCAGAAGAGTCATTTTTAGAACAAGAGGCCTTTATTAGGAAGAGGTATTGCAGCTAGTTTGGCAGAGCAGAGAAAGAAGGCTGAGTCTATGATCACACCAGTCTAGGATAGATATCTGCAACTGTCACTGGCAAATACTTTTGAGGTTTTCTGTAATTTTACAAGGAAATTCTCATGTAATTCTGATTGAAAGCAGTGCCAACTGCAGTAGAATGGCATGAAGAGGAGGAACTGCTGAATTACAACCCTGAAGCATCTGGTAAAAAAAATTTGTGTGTGTGTGGAAAATCTCTAGAAATGGTTCAAACTAGGTTCACCTAATGAAGGAATTTCTTTCTTTTTTTTGGGGGGGGTCACACCCGGCAGTGCTCAGGGGTTACTCCTGGCTCCATGCTCAGAAATTGCTCCTGGAAGGCATGGGGGGACCACATGGGGCACCGGGATTCGAACCGCTGACCTTTTGCATGAAAGGCAATCGCCTTACCTCCATGCTATCTCCTGGGCCCTGTGAAGGAATTTTTATATAAGAAAATCTTACTGGGGCCGAGCGGTGGCGCTGAAGGTAAGGTGCCTGCCTTGCCTGCGCTAGCCTAGAACGAACCGAGGTTTGATCCCCCGATGTCCCATATGGTCCCCCAAGCCAGGAGTGACTTCTGAGCACATAGCCAGGAGTAACCCCTGAGTGTCACCGGATGTGGCCCAAAAACAAAAACAAAAACAAAAAAAAATGAAAATCTTACTAAAGTCTACAAAGAACAGAGAGGTGTGTGGTGTTTAAATGAAATGAAAACTCCCTCTGCCCTTTCCCAGGCACAGCAAGATGGAAACTCCTCTCCAAGCTGGAGCTGCCTAGAACACAGGGCCCTGGCCTTTCTTCCCAGTATGACAGAGACATCAGCATTTTTCCTTCTTCCCAGCTGTCTGATACTGAAGCCAATATCTAGGCAAATGTGACAAGGGAGGAAAAAAGTACTTAAGGAACTATTGACTGAAAATTTATTGAATATTTTGAAAAATAAATACATAAACAGGCAGTATAATAATTTCAAGTAAAATAAATTTATTATTAAAATGCTGAAGAAAACAATCAACTAAGAATCTCATATACAGAAAAGCTACTTTTCAATAAAATAAAGATGAAATAAAAACATTCCCACACTAAAAAAATACACAGAAAAATCTGTTGATATTAGGTTCACCTTACAAAAAATATACTAATGGAGGGACAGACAGAGAGAGGTAGGATACCGGCCTTGCACCTGGCCAACACTGATTAGATCCCCCAAACTACATATAGTATCCTGAGCACTGCCAGGAGTGACCATTGAGTGCAGGGCTAAAAGTAATTCCTATGCATTGGTGGGTATGTGGCCCCAAAATAAAACAAAACAAAACAATTAAAATTAAAAAATATTAAAGGAAGTTGGCCGGGCAGTGGTGCTGGAGGTAAGGTGCCTGCCTTGCCTGCTCTAGCTAGGACGGACCGCGGTTCGAGCCCCTGGTTTCCCATATGGTTCCCCAAGCCAGGAGCAACGTCTGAGCGCATAGCCAGGAGTAACCCCTGAGCGTCACTGGATATGGCCCAAAAACCAAAAAAAAAAAAAAAAAAAAAAAAAAAAAAAAAAAAAAAGAATAAAAAAATATTAAAGGAAGTTATTCAAATTTAAATACCTTGTGTTTACTATAGTTGACTGTTTCTTGAATATAGCTTAATACAAAGTGAAGTGTCAGTCAATGTTAAAATAGCTGATACCCAAAAAAGAATTCAAATTCACATGTAAAAATAAATTCCAGGGAGCCGGGAGGTGGCACAGGAGGTAAGGTGCCTGCTGCCTTGCTTGTGCTACCCTAGGACGAACCACAGTTCGATCCCCCGGTTCCCATACGGTCCCCCGTGACTGCCAGGAGCGACTTCTGAGCGCATAGCCAGAAGTAACCCCTGAGTGTCACTGGGTGTGGCCCAAAAACCAAAAAAAAAAAAAAATTCCAATAGTAAGTCAATTGCATATTTACAAAATATATATATTAATCTTTTCCTCTTTTCTTAACTTATTTTTATTTTGTTTTTGGGCCACACCCAGTGACACTCAGGGGTTACTCCTGGCTATGTGCTAAAATTGCTCCTGGCTTGGGGGACCATATGGGATGCCAGGGATTGAACGTCCTGGGTCAGCTGCATGCAAGGTAGACCCCATACTGCTATGGTTCTAGCCTATTTTTTAACTTATTTTAAAAGCAACCACATTTGACTTATAAAGAAATGCAACATACTTGCATTGGAACTAAGGAAATTACTACAGATGGTAATTCTAATCCTTAAAATAAATGGAGAGAATCAGAAATTATAAACAAGGTTAATAAAACAAACTCCATAATATATTGCTCTACTATATTTTTGCTCTGCTTTTTCAAAAAAGATATAAAAACATAATCACTTTAATATTATATCTTTGGGCTCCTAACACTGATAATATGCACAACTATAATGCCACCAAAAAATGGAAAAAGAAATAAAAGCTACACGGAAGTCATATTTCTACATCTCATTGGAGTCAAGTTAGCATAAACCAAAGCTGAATCAAATATATACACAGCAGATGGTAGGGCAACCAGTAAAGAAATCAGTTCAAAATATATATCACTGGGTTAGGGAAATAATTTAGAGGTAGAAATCATGCTTTGCATGTGTTAGGCCCTGAATTTTATATCAGCACAAAAAAAAGGAATATTAAAAAATGCTTTATAGATATTTACTATCTCTCCTGATCTCTCCAGAATGCTGCGCTGCAGATTCAGAAACCATTCTGTGAGCCCTAATTTACCAAGTGAGTGTTATATTCTGTCTTCTTGCCTTTTTACAACAGCACTATTTCTCTCATTTAAAACACACCACAGCTCTTCAAAGACACATGTATTGAGGGACCTCAAATATTTTCATCAAGACCTAGCCTCTAAGGGGTCTGAGCATTTTTACAGCTGGGAGGGAGGTCCTTGGCATTCCGTATGGTCCCCCAAGATTAACTCCTGAGCACCATCAGGTAGGGTAACCCCTGTCTCCCACCCCCTTAAAAAAAAAAAAAAAGCTATTCTTCAGGGTCTAAATACTCTCCCTGTCTTATTGGCTAAGCACCTAGTTAATTGACTAGAAATCTTCCATGAAAAGCATGAGAGGATTCAAGATCAGGAGGACAGAACTCCCACAGGCACGCTGGACACCAAGGTCAATAGTTGTTAGTACCTGGGAATGCTGAAATAGCACCTGAGCGCCACCTAGGCCCTTCCCCAATCCTGTGCCCCAGAGGGATTTGGGGCTTTGCTTGTTCAGTCTTTCCTCCTTTTCTACCCGCCTCCCCCCTCCCCCCCAAGGAAACAAGAACCAAAAAGCAAAATGGGAAATACCTCATCTAGCACAACAGATCTCTTTAAGCTGAGTGTCTAAAAATAAAGAGCCATTTAGAGAGAGCCTGGGCTAAATGACTGAGTGGGACAGAGCGTTCTAGGCTTTTCCTCTAGTTTCACGGTTTCCTCCTTCAGGATGAGTGGAGTACCCCCAGGGACTAATCTTGGTGTTGAAGTGTTCTCACCCTGGGACTCCTGGTCCCTCCTCTACCTTTCCTTTGGGCTAGTTTCTGTTTCAAGAACATGACAGAAACATGCAATATCAAACTTTTTTGAGAGGCATTCAGATTTTATTTTATTTTATTTATTTATTTGGCCACCCCTGGTGGCACTAGAGATTATTTCGGGCTCTGCATTCAGGAATTACTCCAAGTGGTACAGGGGGACCATATGGAATGTCCAGGATCAAACCCAGGTAAGCAGCATGCAAGGCAAACACACTCACCCATCGTACTATTTCTCTGAACTCTTGAGAATTCAGATTTTTGTGCCTTATTCTGCAGTTTCTCTGATTACAACAGTCAACCCAAAGAAATCCCACTGTTGTCTTTATGAAAGAAACTGAATCAGAAATGAAAGGTAGGATATCACAACAGATATTACAGAAATTCAAAGGGAAATCAGAAATTACTTTGAGACTATGCTACAAAATGAGAGAACCAGAAAAAAATGAATAAATTCTTGAACTTCTTTAATCTCCCAAAGTTGAACCAAGATGGTGTGAAATACTGGTGCAGATCTAATACTATTGAGGAAATTGACATGGTAATCAAAAGGCTTCCCAAAAGCAAAAGCCCAGATTTAGATGGATTTACTAGTGAACATTTTCAAACTTTTGGGGTTTTTGTTGTTGTTGTTGTTTTGGACCACACCTGGTGACGCTCAGGGATTACTCATGGCTCTGCGCTCAGAAATTGCTCCTGAATTGGGGGACCAAATGGGACTCCAGGGGATCGAACAGTGGTTCATCCTAGATTAGCGCATGCAAAACAGATGCCCTACCACTTGTACCATCGCTCTAGCCCCTCTTTCAAACTTTTGAAGTGGTTCTACTGCCAGTCCTTTTCAGACTCTTCCAAAAAAATTGAACAAACACTTCCAAATAGTTTCTACAATGATAACATCACCCTGATACCAAAAGCAGATAGAGACACCACAAAATAAAAGAATTATAGGCCTATATCCTCAATGAACACAGATGAAGATAATCAATAAAATACTAGCAAATAGAATCGAACAATTAATCAAATTTACCATGATCAATAGATTCACCAAAGATGGTTTAACATACAAAAAAGTCAATCAATATCAATAGAAGAAAAATAAAAATTATGATTATAGCAATAGATACAGAGAAACCTTTTGACAAGATTTAGCACCCATTCATGATAAAAAAAACTCTAGCAAAGATGGGAATTGAAGGAACTTTCTTCAATTTAGTTAAAGCATTTACCAAAACCCATGGCAAACATTATACTTAATGGGGAAAAACTAAAAGCCTTTCCTCTAATGAGGAAATGAGGCTGGTAAGGTCAAATCCCAAGATGTAGAATCACTAGTGAGATCAGATCTCAGGCAAATAGAGCATTCACAAAGAAGCATCCATCAGCCACTTCAGGAGAGTAACTCCATTTATTGTAAATGGGAAATAGATATTTATATTAGAGGAGAGTAAGGTGTGGACTCTGTGTCAGCCAATCAAGTAGGATGTGAGAGAGGATTAAAACAGGGTATGTGTTTCTGTGTTTAAGACAAGGGTAAGGGGATTAGGGAAAGCAGGGTGTGCGCTCTAGATGTTAAAAACAGAGTGTGTGCTTAAGGTGATTGGCTATATCTCCTTTTCTGTTTATTAAACAAGAATTGAGATGGTTTATTAAGCACAAAAACATAGAGAAGGGCTAGATAAGTCATGCTAGATTGTATTCTGCTAGAGGTGGGAACCCAGGATCATAGCTCATAGCAAAGTATCAAAAGTAGCTGTAATTTTTAATAGGTGCAGTAAAAGCTAAGATAATAAAAGGAAATAACTTTTAGGGGCAAGTAAAGTGGTGAGGAAATTTTAAGTCACTTACTATTATAGTTAATTCCTAAGAATCATTGCTATTGGGGGTAGACATGACTTAAAAGGATCATGGGTTAGATTGTGCATATATCATTCTCAAAGCAATCACCTTTTCATAGACTTGTCTTATACATATCACAAAATCTTTTAATAGATTTCTGAACATAAACATTAGAACCTTTTTGCAGATATTCCCAACATCCAAATTGGTCCTATGAGCACCATCAGGAATGACTCCCTAGCTCAGACCCCTGAGCACCTCTGGATGTCATCAAAAAATGAAGCGTATGCATATCAAAGGAAATAGTGACTAGGATACAAAACTGTCCAGAGGTTAGAAAAGAGCCTTCTATGACAATGATAGTTGGAAATTATCACTTTGGTCAAGATTGAGTGCTATATAAAGATAAAGTGATTTAATGATATCCCCTTAAGAATATCCCCCTTAGTTTTCATGGTATTGAAAACCAGTGTCTAGAATGAAAAAAAAATAAATAAATAAAAAGAAGGGAGAGAGAGAAAGAAAGAGAGAGAAAGAGAGAGAGAGAATGAGAGAGAGAGATCCCTGATCTAGAGGCAGTCAAGGGAGAGGGCAGGGAGGAGAGCAAGAGGAAAACTAAGGGTACTCGTTGGTATGAAACGTACAATGATGAAAAGTGTTGTACACTATCTGAAATTCAATCATAAACAACATTATAACTTAAAAACAACTGTATTATAAACAACCTTGTAAACTATGGTGCTTAAATATAGTAATTTTAAAAAATAAAAAAATTTAAATGAAAATATTTTGATTATAGCCTTACTTTTTCAGTATCAAAATGCCTCTACAGTTTCAATGGGTCCTAGGAATTCCTTAGAGTTTCTGAAATGTTTCCGTGCATATTCAAACCCTTAGATTTCAAGAAAACAGAAAGAAGGCTATTTAGGGACTATGACCAAGACCAATGAACAAGAGACTATAGGATTAAAGATATCAATCTAATCTTTACCTGCCATTTAAAAATGCCTTTTATTAATTTATTGAGAAAAAACAATCATGGGATTGGTTAGTTTCCTTTAGCTCTCATTGCCAACTCTAGCACTGGGCTTGGTCTCAAATAGGGGAATAAATGGACAAAAGCCACAACTCACGTTCTAGTAAGAATTAGCAATGTTCTTGTTAATGAAGAATGAAGAATTTGTTCTAACTGAAAATTTCAAAAAAATATTAAATTTAAAAAAAAGAAAAAAATGAAAATTTCCTGTCCCACTATTAAAACTAAAAAAGGCAAGCTTTGAATAGCAGAAGTACCTGGAAATTTTCTGAAATGAAGTCAATGAAAGTTCTTGTGTTTTATGACAGTCTTTTCATAAAGTCTCCATTAAAAATATCCCAAAGAGCATGTCTGAAAAACTTGTAAGTGTGTGAACACATGCGTGACTGGGAAAGCAGAGTCACAGAGAAGGTGCTTCCTTCCTCCATGTTCAACCTTCTGAATCCTCTCCATGTGGCTGTTCTTACTTTATAACCCAACGAGCTAATCTAATAAGTATAATGCTTCTCTGAGTTTTGTGTCTGTGAACCATTCTTACAAATCAATTTCATTGAAAAATAGTGATGAGGGATGGTCACTGGGACTTCCCATTTACAGTACGTTGGTCAAATGCACAAAAAGCATCAAAATCTAAAAATCTCTACTTGCAACTGATGTAGGGAGAGAGGGTGGAAGATTTGTCCAATAGAGTCCTTAACTCTTGTTGGATGCCCAAGACTTGCTTGGCATGGAGACCTGGCAGCAAAATACAAAACACAAATGCCACACTGTAAACAAATTGACTCTGATATAACTGACATCCGGAGAAAATTGACTCCACAGCAAGAATCTTTTTTTCTAATAGAGGCCACTCCCAGAGGTGCTGTGGAACCCAGACCAATCAATCCCCCAGCAGTGAAGATTTAATAGTCAAGTTAAATCACACAGACCCACTGCAGTTCACAAGGAGTATAAGAGTTATCCCCTACAATATACAATACAGTGCAAAGGATAAAATTTAGGATCTTGGGCCCGAGGGATAGCATGGATGTAAGGCGTTTGCCTTTCATGCAAAAGGTCATCGGTTCGAATCCCGGTGCCCCATATGGTCCCCCGTGCCTGCCAGGAGCAATTTCTGAGCATGGAGCCAGGAGTAACCCCTGAGCACTGCCGGGTGTGACCCAAAAAAAAATCCACAAAAAAAAAATTTAGGATCTTGCATATGTTAGACACGTGTTCTTCCTGCCTGACTGCAGAATATATGTATTTACAAACACCTATGGAGTATGCTTCCAGAAATACCATAGGCTTGACCATGAAACAAATTCCATTTATTTAAGTGAAATTAAATAAGAGCTTCTGGGACAGTTCAGTGCCTTGGAGCTCTTCTCATACAAGTTTAACGCTGCTAGTCCAATGCTCAGTGGCTACCATGATCTGCTGAGTATAGTTCTAATAGTGCTGCTGTTGAAGCCTGGTAGTTCTGCTTTTCATAATCTCCAGTGCCACAAATGATTTCCACCATTCCACAGCCAAGTGTATATGACTACTGTGAATAAGAAAGGGACTACCATCCCTGGCAAACATGACAACTAAAAAAGGTGTGCAAATACCACAACTCTGGTTGTGAGCTCTATAGAACAAGTTTGAGTTTTACAGCAACCCCTGATGACAATTAGCAGAATGTCACAAGCACCACAACTACAGACAAGCAACTGCGACAAAGTACCACAACCAAGCATGTGTGCAGCTGTTGGCTATAAAAGGGAAAGGAAGGAAGGAAAGGAAAAATGAATTAATTAGCAATGCAACATATGTTCACTAATCATAGTAGAGTATGAAATCAATTACAGAAAGAAATCTGGGATAGTCACAAATAAGTGAAAATTTAAAAAACACACTCCTATTTAATCAATGAATCAAAGAAATTTAAAAAATTAGAAAATATTTTGTGATTAATGAAAATAAAAAAAACAGTATGCCAACATTTCTGTAATCTAGCTAAAGTAGCACTTAAGGAAAATTCAGAGTTGTGAATGCCTTTTTCAAGAAAGAATCTCAAAGCAATAACTTAAGATCTTGCTAAAAGCATATTACACTAAACCTAACCAAGCAGAAAAAAGGGGTATGTTACAAGACACCATTCACAAGTACAGAAACGAACAGACCACCAGTATTCTTCAATGAATGCTCACATAGCATACCTGCATATCCAGGGGTCTGAAAAATCCACTGTTCAGTGATAAAGCTATTTTTAAAAAATGAAACATTATATTACTTGTAGAAAGCTTTGGAAACAACCAGGACTGTTTTGCTCACTTATTCATTTATATGTAATAGAAAGACCTAGGTTCCAACAAAACATAACTGAGGCTGCCTCTACAATAGGTATCTCTAAGGAAGGTGGAAGAAGACAAGGAAGTTAAGAGCCAGGTGGGTGCCAGGACATTGACACTATTACAGGGTATCGGTCAAATGGTAGTTCACAAGCATGTCACTTCTGTGTTTTGCAATGAAGTATTCAGGTATATGTCAGTGTGTGCTTATTTTATCTCCAAATATATTAATTCAATAATGAAAGCAAAATCTTGAAAAAGATGAAACAAGAAAACTATAGCAACACTCTCTGGAATACTTTCTAGAAGTCTGGGGAAGAATGGGACAAGATAAATAATACAATAGCAAGTAGGAGACAAAGGCAACAGGGTAAATTTTCAAGGCAAATGAAATGCTATAGTTGTCAAAGCAAAGAGAAGAAATGAGGATAAAGTCTGAAAAGAGAAGGAAAAACAAAAGCAGAAAATGGGAAAAGACAGAAGGAAGGGCAGGAGAGCAAAGAAATGGTAGATAAAGGTTCCAGAACAAGTAGAAGTACTAGGTATCAGGGTAGAAAAAATAACCTTCAAATGAATGCAGGCTTGTCCCTAAAAATAAGGAAGTAACAATAGGTTGTAAACTTAAATAAAATATTAAAATGTATGCATTTAAACATTTTAAGACCCCAAATATGAAGTCCTTTATACCTAATTTCACCAAAACTTAATATCTAAGTGAACAGCCTCTCTGAAGAGTTGAAATTTAAACCTATCTCTCTGGAGTTTTCTGATCAAAGCCAGTAAGGTAATCTGCCTGGTAATGAAACTGTAACACTAAAGAAATAGTGCTGTGTGGCATGGTCCCAAAGAGAAGATGTTCAAAAACTGATTCAAACACCAGCTAGTCATGCTCTCTTGAACTCTCTTGTGCAGATGCTAATTTGTAGAGGAAGTAAACATTTTACAAGTGTTTCACAGCAATAAGGAGACCATCAAGATGGCTCTAAGTATGAGAGAACAAGCTTTGTATGTATAAACCCCAAATCTAATCCCTCAGATGCACAACCCCCTGTATCCTAATCTCAGCTTCATCTGATATGCCCCCCACAATAAAATGAAAAAAAGAACATCAGAAACTCAGACATGCCTCCCCATTTATTTTGCTGGCCTTGACCTTTAAGAATGCCAACAGATTGCATTGCAAGCTATGTTTTAGAAGCAAGCAGAAAATATACCACCATCCAATCTCATGACTTTGGGACTGCTTCCAAATTATCCTAATACCTTCCATTTTCCTAAAGATCTCCATCCCATTTGTCCCAAAGTCCACCTCCCCCCCCCTTTTTTTTTTTGGTTTTTGGGCCACAACCAGTGACGCTCAGGGGTTACTCCTGGCTATGCATTCAGAAGTTGCTCCTGGCAGGCACGGGGGACCATATGGGAACCGGGGGATCGAACCACAGTCCGTCCTAGGCAGCGCAAGGAAGGCAGGCACCTTACCTCCAGCGCCACCACCCGGCCCCCCATTTTTCAATAAATAGATCAAGACCGAGGTTTCTAGCCTCTTTTTCTACCCTACTAGCATTCTCTGAAACAAAAGGGCCATGAGGTAAATCTAAGTTTATCCCAACCTTCCTAGCAGTCCAGACTACAATAAAGCACTTCCCTTTTTACAAATCTGGTGTGACAGTGAAGGGTTTCCAGTTGCACCAAGTAGGAGGATCAAGATTAGCCTCAGTAAGATTCCTCTGCTTTTCCCTGACGAAAGAAGGCTTTGCCTGTAATACTCTGCCAATAACTTGTCCTGACCCTTCCTAACTAAAAAACAACAACAACAAAAAAAAACACCTTCAATTTTGTGCTTCTTGATTAGTCTTTCTACTTTCTAGATAGATTGCTGGTGTCTAATATGAATAAAAGAATTATTTTCTTTGGTTTTTGGGCCACACCCAGTGACGCTCAGGGGTTACTCCTGGCTATGTGCTCGAATTCGCTCCTGGCTTGGGGTATCATATGGGAAGCTGGGGGATCGAACTGTGGTCCGTCCTAGGTTAGCCACATGCAAGGCAAACACCTTACCGCTTGTGCCAACGCTCCAGCCCTACATGAATAATTTAATAAAGCTGGTTAATACCCTAAATTTATTTGGATGAATTTTTATGGAGTTCTCTCCATCAGATATGGGAGTTGGGGAAGCAGGGACTGAAATACTCAGCCAGAGACCATGCTTGATTATTCAGTGTTCAGGCAAAGCACGGAGGTAGGGGTAGGACCTGACAGAGCCCAGGACGACAGGGGTTATACAATAATACTGAGGATTGTCTAGGGTCCTCTGGACTATCTCTTTTTGGTTTTTGACAAGAGAAGGCTAAATATCCTTTTCTATGGTGTCCATTATCTCAAAGGAAGTTAAGTACCGAGTGGTCAGTTAAGAAGGATAGGCAGAAATGGCCAGAGGGCTCACTACAAATGGTAATGACTAACAAAAAAACTATTGCAAAGTAATTATAGGTACAACTAATAATAGATTGGGATTTTTTGGGTTTTTGTTTGGGGGCCATACCCAGCAGTGCAGCGCTCAGGGGTTACTCCAGGCTATGAGCTCAGAAATTGCCTCTGACTTGGGGGATGATATGGGACACAGGGGGATCAGACTGCAGTCTGTCCTAGGTTAGAGCATTCTAGGCAAATGCCCTACCGCCTGCACCACCACTCTGGCCCCTGTTTTGGTTTGTTTTGAGGTCACACCCAGTGATGCTCAGGGTCTATTCATACTTTTGTGTTCAGGAGTCACCTCTGGCAATACTCAGGGGAACATCTATACCTGGGACTTCAGATCAAAGTCCATTACATGCAAGGCAAGCTCCTTACCTACTGTGCTACCTTTTCAAATCTACAAGTGAAATCGTAAGAAAAATGTTGATTAGCACCAACAATGTGCTTGCCTGAAATTCTGGAGAAATTCTTTCACTGGTGTAGAGTTAGGATCTAAGATTTAGAATTAACTGTATACTAGGATCTAAGATTTAGAAATATCAGTAACCTAAATGGTGAGGTTAGAATATGGTGTGCCTTTAGAGATAACATTGCTTTGGTTTCTGTACTCTGCTTGCTTGAGGAAGTTAACTTCTGTAAACCTGGCTTTGCTGTGAGCCTAAGTACAGCCATGACAGAGTGCAGTTTTAAGGTATACCAGGCCTAGAAGAACAGCCAGTTCCTGGAACCAGCCCCTAGGGTAAATGCCAGGAAATACATCCATATAAGGCTAAACAGCAGCTGATAGCCAGCCAGATGACAACCACACCCTGGTTCCGCAACAATGGACAGATAGCCAGATGACACCACACCCTTGGTCTGGGGGCTGCAGCCCACCCAGCTGTGTCTGATGCTACATTTGAAGTACAACCAATTCTAGCCCAATCTTATATTAAGAACCAATAGTTTTAAAAGATCAGTACTCAGAGATGGGATTCCTCTAGACTGAGCATCTTGTACCCTTTAAATTTGACATATAAGCCATTCTTGGGGACTTCATTTCTTAGGAGATGTTGGACCCAGCATGCTGGAATAAACTCCCTTGCATTTACATTACTTCCTATCTTCCTGGTGGTCTTTTGGGGGGTGGATCCTGAGTTCTGGACTTAACAGCAGGAGTAAATAAGGCTATTTACAGCATTAACACAGGAATTTCAGGAATTGGGATGGGGTAGTGAAAGGATCATCTTTGAACCAAGAGGGCTAAGCCATAGGGAAGCAGGCTACACATTCAAAGAGGAGGAAGATAACAATAACAGTGATAATGATGAACTCACTGATGAACAGCTTTCAAAATTTTTCTAGTTCATCTATTGTATGAGCACCAGTAAGTTTAGAAAAGAAAGGAAATAGGGAGTCAGAGAGATAGCACAGTGGTAGGACATTTGCTTTGCACGGCATCCCATATGGTCCCCTGAGCCAGCCAGGATCAATTTCTGAGCAAAAAGCCAGAAGTAACCCCTGAGAGCTGCTGGGTGTGACCCATCCCCCCAAAAAAAGGAAGCAAAAGGCAAAAAAAAAGACCCTGGAATAAAATGTACCTAAGATGTTCAAGTTATCTCTGACTTAGAAGAATATGTTTTTTATTTCTATAATTTAATAACTACATGAAGTAAAACCATCGAAAGTGTTTTTTTTTTTGGGGGGGGGCAGAACGAAGTACAGCAGGTAGGATGTTTGTACATGGCCGACCCAGGTTCAATCCCTGGTATCCCATATGGTCCCCTGAGCCTGCCAGGAGTGGATTGATTCCTGACCTCAGAGCCAGGAACCCTTGACTCAGTATAAATCCTGAGCACTGCTAGGTGTAACTCAAAACCCCCCAAAAAAGAATTTTATAAATATACTAACAGTCATCCATGGATGAACACAATACAAGTAAAATTTCTTCCATTCTTATTTTTCAAACTTTTGCCATAATGTTAAATTATTTTTCTACTAATGTGTTTTAATTTTTAAGTTTTTGTAATGTCCAATGCACAATGATTTCAGGAGAAATTGAGTCTCCCAACAAAACCACACTCTTCAAAGATGGATTTAAAAACCACAAGTGTTATTTTTTAATCCTATTTGTTATATAAATTAAAAATCACTCTCTGTCCTGTATTTTATCTCACCAACTTTTGATCTGCTTGATTTTCTCGTTTCACTTAATCTGAATGCTTTAACATAGTTCATCTTCTTTAATAGTCTGAACAGCAACAAAAATGTAACAGACATCCCAAAGTTTTCTTGGCAATAATTTGAACTCTACGATGTTATATATCTATATATAGCTAGAGAGAGAGAAAAAAGGGGCTATATATAATATATGTAAGTGTATATAATATATATAAAATATATATATATGGTTTGGGTACCATGCCTGGTGGTATTTAGAGCTTATAGAGATCAATCGCTCTTGGCAGAATCAAGGAATAATACTGGGTGCCTAGGATTGAATCCCATTTGGCTGAATGCAAGGCAAGTGACCTAACATTATACTATGAATAGTTTCTAAATGATTCAAACATGATCCCCATTTTCAGGAAACAGAGCTACTGAGAAAAGCTAGTTGCAGCAAAGTTTAAGTAAATATCAAGTTTGGAAAATAAATGTATCTGAGAATGTCAAGTGAGCCAAGTTCTCAATCAATCTCAGGTCTGCCTTTTAGCTGTACCAGTGGTCCTCAAACTTTTTAAACAGGGACCAGTTCACTGACTCTCAGACCGTCGGAAGACCGGACTATAGTAAAAACAAAAACTATGAACAAATTCCTATGCACAATGCATATATCTTATTTTGAAGTGAAGAAACAAAATGGGAACAAATACAATATGAGGTCCAGGGGCCATAGTTTGAGGACCACTGCTGTAGACCTCTAGTGGCTTTGCTCTACCCTTATTTACTTCAGGTCATCAATCATACCTGTAATACACTATTTGCTAATCCTCTCCCAACATCCCTCATTTCCTACTACAACATGAACTCAATAGCAGAATTTTGGTCTTTGCTAGATATAATGTCTGACACATAGTAGATAAATTAAAACCATTTGTTAAATTCATGGTGATGACTATTAGCTAATACCTATACCAAAATACTTTGTGAGGATGAAATGAGAATGTGTACTTGGAAAGACAATAAAATACTAGCACACCACCAAGCACAGTGGTTTGGTTAAGGCTGTTATCAGGAAATCCAGAAGAGGGTGTGGCAAACAGGGACAGAGGCAGTTATAGAATGTTTTTCAAAGTGGCAGGTCTTCAATTTGATCTTAGAAGGATAAGGGTTTCTTGACATGAAGATAAAGTGGTACAGTTGTAGGGGGTTGGAAAAGTCTCCTCTGTACAAGTCATTCATCTCTTTAACACAGACACACACACACACACACACACACACACACACACACACACACACTCACAACACCCAAACATACACAAATGTAATCGTTACACTAAATATCTTCTACAGACCAACCTCTCTTCTGACCTATTAACCCACTTTCACTTCTATCCCATCTCCACTGGAGCTTAAACAAATTTCATCACAAAGAGGCACTTGATAATGCTGCTGAATTACTCAGAAATGAGTAGGGGAGGCATGGTCTCCTCTTTCAACTGTCTCCTCTTCAGACTAACAATCCAGGTCTAACTATTTACCCTAAATAGTAAAAAAGAAGGACATGGGGTCCCTAGGCCATGCAAGTCTGAGGCATCCACAAGTGCTAAGTGCCATCAGCTCAACACTTTGGGATCAAGGGGTGGGAGGTGAGGGTGGGGATGAGTGGGGGTATTGGGGCACTAAAACAGCAAAGCCATTGTATACAAGGTCAACATTAAAGTGTGTGATTCCCCAGAGACCACCAAACTAGTGATCACTATAACCAGAACTTAGAAGAATGCTGAGAAGAGTGTGACTCCAGCAAGCACCTCCATCAAGCTAGTGCCCCATTCCCTATCCCTTCCCTTTATCAAAACAATAACAGGAAGGGTGGGGAATGAGACGTAAGGATCAGCAATCAGCATTAAAAAGGCAAAGACACTGGTAGGATGAAGATGGGATTTCAGCAATAGAGATCTTGCAAGTCCCCAGTTTGATTCCCAGCATCACAGTCCCCCCTCTCCCAAATTACATAAAAGGAAATCCACTAAGCATGTCATGGGGAGATAGGGTGTTAAAAAGCAAAAAGAAAAATTTATGCACAGTAACAATGAACACTACACTACAATACATTTATAATGTGTAGAGATCAAACTGATTAAGACAGATGGTAGATGTCTCAAAGGACTGAAGTGCTTTGTCTTGAGGGAGCTGGGATTCAACCCCAAAATTACTGCATGATCCTCTGAGTACTAAATACCTGAGCAATGCCTCAGTGCTCCCCCATCCCAACAACAACACAACAACAAAGAGTCAGCCGCTTATATGTAATATCTGTCTCAAAAATATGGTACTAAACTAGGAACAAAATGTTTGGAGGGATATTACAGTGCTGGAAGGACAGCATAGTCAGCTGCGTTGAAGGCAAATAGCCCCTCAAACCTTGCAAGGAATCATCCCTGAGTGCAGAGACAGGAGAAAGCCCTAAGCACAGCCAGTTGTGACCCCCAAAACAAAACAAAACCCAAAAGAGTGCGGTCAAAAAATCTGAAAGACGCATACAAAAGAAACAAACGCTGAAAGTCTCTCTGGAGACTTTGGTTTTGTCCTTGGTTCTATTTTCAGGTCTTCAACACTGCTTCACAAACACAGGAAGCTTTCGATAAATAGTTATTTACGTGAATTTAAAAAAAGAAAAATAGAACCTACGTTTAATTCTCAGTAATTCCATACTGTTGGCAGTTTTAAGCGAGGGCCCTGAGATGAATTCGAATCATATTTTAAGAAAAAGAAGAAATCAAATTACTGTTGGGTTGACCCTGTGTGTGTGTTTGGGGGGGGCGGGGTAGGTCCACACGCCCACTCTTAAACTAACTTAACTCTCCTGGAGTTAAAGTTAGTCCTGGACTCTGATCTCTGAACTCAATGCTCACTTGGCAGCTGCAAGCATCAGCTCGCACAGCACCCAAAAGTTAAGTTCCAGGCTGCTCTTTCTTTCCTTCGACCAGGTGCTCCACTCCCAAACCAAGACTCCCCCTGGAGGTGGGGTTCAAGCACGCGCGGGCTGAAGCGAAATCCTCCTCCAGGTGGGTGGGTGGGTGCTGGTGAGGAGGTCCCCAAAACTTACGGTCCGATTGGGCCCTGGCAGAACCGGGATCTGTCTCTTTGGCTCAGAAGTCATCTCTCCTCGTCGACGCAGAGTCTGGAGCGACGCGACCCTGCCGGATAGAGTCAGTCAATCAGCGGGCACCTCCACCACCTACCTGGGTGAGAGCCTGGGAGGTGCAGACCCAGTGTGGGCGCATCTCTTCGGTGGTGCGCCTTGGGGGTGTCTGGTCCCCGGCCCCCTAATTCAACGCGCGCCCATCTGGGGCCTCTGCAGAGCCTCATTCACCCCTCAGGGTGATCTGATCACGGTGGCTAGTCATCATCGGGATTGGGGGGAGGCGGGGTGAGGCCCAGAGAGAGAAGCCTAGTGAGTGGGCCTCGACCCCCGTCTTCTACACCTGGAGGCGAGCTTTGTGGGACTTACTTACTTGGGTCACCTCAGGCCGAGCTGGATTTCCAGTTGGGGAACTCCCCCGACCTCCCCTCCCAAGTCCATTCATTCTTTTTTTTTTAATTTTGGGGTCACACCCGGCTGTACTCGGGGGTTCCTCCTGGCTCTCCGCTCAGAAATCACTCCAGGCAGGCTCGGGGGATCATATGGGATGCGGGGTTTCGAACCACCGTCCTGTACTTCTGCATGCAAGGCCCCAAGTCTCTTCATTGTACCTGGGCTCAAGGAGCGTGCGGGTCCCGGCGCGTGGCTCGGAGCAGGCCAGAGCTGTGTCACAGGACCTGGGGCTGGAGATGCGCTTCTCCAAGCTCTGAGCAAAGCCCCCTCCACACTCCGCACCGTCGCTTCGACGGGAGTGAGCTCCGCTATAGGACTTTCGATCTAGGAGGGATGAGAAGCGCGAGGGACCGGCCGGAGAGTCTCCAACGGGCGGCTTAGCCCGGGGCTGGGAGGGGGCTTCCAATGAGGGCCAGGGGTACCCAAAGAGTGGGCGTGGACGCTATCCATCATAGGCCACGCCCCCAACGACGCGCCGCCCACCGAAGCTCCGCCCCTCCTGGGTGGGCCAGAGGAACTCCACGCCGCAATAAAATTGGCCACGCCCCCAAAGAGGCTATTGGCTCTAAGGGCCGTGGGAAGCTAACCGCCCGGAGCCAATAGGGATGGGGGAGTGACCCTGAGGGGGCGGGTAAATGGTCGCAGGAGCCAATAGAAACGCAGGTTTGGCCCTGTGTGGGCGGGCGGCTGGTCTCGGGAGCCAATCCGGAAAAGAGATAGCGAAGCGCTTCCGGAGTTCGGGGGTCGACCAAGATGGCGGCGGCCGAAGGGTTTAGGTACCTCTGCGAGCTGTTAAGGTGAGAGAGAAGCTTGCAGAGAAAGAGGGGTCAAGGGTTTTGTTTTTTTTTTTTCTGTTTCGCGGGGCTTCCTTGCCATATTTTGAGGTTAGAGTTTGCGAGAAAGAGCTCGTCTTTGTCACGAAATCAGGCTATTTTATGAAGGTTCTTCCTTTCCCTTATAGGGTCTTCTAAATATGTGATCAGGGTGCTGCTTCTAAACAGTTGGCTGCGTTTGCAGGGGTTGTGAGGGTTGTAAGGGATTGAGTTGCCTTACCTGCTTCGGCCTTTTTCTTCCTCTTCGCAATAGTTTATTAAACCTGGTGTAAGTTATTCATAGTCACTTTTGGGTTTCATTTGACGATGGAATCACGAATAAT
>PVKC010017886.1:0-19979 GCA_004027635.1 Crocidura indochinensis
CTCACCAATAAAAACTGGCAGAAAATAACTGAGTGACTTCTGAGATGAGGTCATAAATGTAGTAATAATTGGAAGAGACTTTTGAAGATCATTTAAGAACCCTGACTAGGTTCTTCAATAATCTAAGATCCAAGACCACATGCTACAGATGGCCCATGTAGTAGGCATTGATCAATAGCCCAAAGTCTTTGGGCCACACCTGATGATGCTCATGGGTTACTCCTGGCTATGCACTCAAAGATCTCTCCTAGCTTGGGGGACCATGTGCAGAAATTAACTGCAGTCCATTCTGGGTCAGTTTCGTGCAAGGCAAACACCCTACCACTGCACCATCACTCTGGCCACATCAGCCCAAAGTCTTAATCACTATCTCCAGACAAGAATGATTTTCTGCATGTGTCACCCAGATGAACCTGCAGGAAACTACAATCCAGGAAAACATCAACAGCCATATATGAGCTCTTAAGCTAAAATTACTGAGTAAAGTCCTTTCTAAATTCCTGATCCACAAAATCATGAACTTGTTTTTAGTTCCAAAGTTTGCGTGTAATTTGTTATTCAGCATTAGTGAAAGAAATACTTCTCAACCTTCCAATGGATGATTTCTAGTAAAGTTATTAGTACTTGTGCTCTGTAGTATAAAAGTTGGGTGTCTTGAATACTTTTAATAAAGCATATTCTTCATTATTAGGGAATTGAATCACACCCAGAAGTGTTTAGGATTTAGTCCTTATGCTGTGCTCAGGAAACACTCCTGATTCTAGGGTGCTCATATGAGGTAACAGGGATTGAACTCATGTCAGAGCTTGCAAGGCAATACATTATCCACTGTACTAGCTCTTTGGCCCCTATGATTACTGCTTTTAAATAAAATCATCAGAGGCATCTTAGCCTGGCCTAGGGTAGGGGGGCCGAACCTGGGTCACCCGACCCCCCTCTTCCTCTTTCCTCTGGAGCTCCAGGTGGGTTCCTGGGAGGACTTTATGGGGCACCCTGGGTTTTCCCCACTTCCAAGCCGGCTCCAGAGATTAGCTTAGAGGATGGGGTTTGATCTCCTGTCCTTCGGAACTGGGAGGGTCTTCTTCCCTTCCTGGAGCAGGATTTTTGGCCGGCATGGGCCTTGGCCTTTGGCAGACATTTGTATGTGTTAGAGGCCTTTTTACACTTGTAGGAACTTAACTGGGAATGGCAGATAGCTGTCACTGGCAATTTCATACCAGTCTACATGTTGCAAACATGTACTACTCCCAACATATACTCCTCCCAACCATCAATACCCCAGATTTACCCTTCTTACTTCAGTACCACACAGTTCTAATCACAGACCAAAATTGTACAATGGATCTAACAATCCCAAAGACATAAAATGAACACATTTGCCTTTTGAATATTTTATGTGTGTTTTTTTAACAGCTATAACTCTCTCTTTATATTCTTCTACCATGATGTTTCTATCCACTTTTCAATCTTGTCTTTTCTTTGTAAGCTGTTCAATAAGGAGTGTTGGTGGAAGTGTCCCTCAGTTTAATGCCTATGATTGAACTATGTTATGGAGATTGTTGGTCTTGTTCCTATGGCCTCCAGATGTACCGATAACGCTACATGGCACTGATCCTTGTTTGCATAGACACATTAAAATGGGAAAATACTATACATACAGATAAGTTCTTATCTAATAGAGGTAGGAACACACAAATCTCTCTACAATTTACCTTACACCCTGAACATTGATCTAATGGCCTGGCACAGGCCTCAGAAGAATGGGCATCCTCCATTCATGCTGGAACCAGGCAGGATATCTATGAAACATCCAAGGTTTTTTATAGCAACATCTGGAAGCAATCCTCTACCAGGAAAGACACTACCAAGGCTCTGATATCGACCTCCTGAAAAGAGACCTCCGCTAACACTGAGAAGACTTGAAAACAACAATGACCTGCTCTACAGGACATGGTTCTCTCTATTGCCGCTTAAGTGTGAGGTGAAATGAGAGGATGCTCTGCACCATCTTGACTGCAATATGGGATATGCAGATTCCAGGATCTTTAATACAGAAGCATGATACCAACAACAGAGACTATGTGAGGAATGGAGGTGTATTGCCACTACAGACGATGACTTGGATTGGACAAACTAGTTTTCCTGGAGCCTAGAGTCGGTCTTGTGCCAGGAAACTTCAGGGGTAGGGTCTCCTTGTATTTAGGCCATAATTTTTCTTTCCATGTCCCTTATATTTTGGTGGGCCTATGCAAACAAATGCCACTCTAACACTTTTTTTTATTATGTTCCCTTGCCTCCAATCCTTAAGAAAAACAACCCACTGAAACTTTTGAGGTTAACTTAAACTAGTATGCATGTACATGGAACTATATAAATGTACTTTGCCCTCAGTGTTTAAGGAGTTACATAAGTCTAATGTCTTTATATTATATTGTGTGCTGATAAGAAATAGTATGTACTATATCTGGGAATCTGAGGGACCAGTAATTGTATTGTACATGGGTTCAGTTTTGTTTTTCTTAATGTTCTTTGGCTGAAAGTTCAAGGCTGGGATATCATCGATGGTACTACCGAGAATTCTGCTTATGAGTGATTGTGCTTCCACTGTAACTTTACCCTGTCCTCTTTCTTTGCATCTTTGTTCTCATAATTAAAAGAAAAATTAATAAAAAACAAAATTATCAAATATTCTTTTTTATTAATAATTTTTATTATGACCAAAGTGGATTACAAATATTTCTCAGTAATATTATAGGTATATAATAGGTACATAGCTGCATTGAACCCAGGACATTCCCACCACCAGTGTTGTCCTCCCTCCAACCCTGTTCCCAGCATGCATCCCATATCCCCTCTTTTGCCTTCCCGGGCTGCTAGTATAAGTGGTCCCTTCTATGTCTAGCTTGTTGTAGAATGGGTATCGATTCTGTTGTCATTAACTATGGATTTGGTGTGTAAGAGAGATCATATTATTTTTTATTTCTACTCAATATTCATACAACTGTTTGGTATTGGAACCATCCAATTCCCCCTCAATTTATGAGGCAGAACAAGATGATTCAAGTTATGTGGTTCTGTTTTAAGGGAAAAAAAAGAAAACAAAAACAAAAAAGCAAAAAACAAACAAATACGAGAGGGGTCCATCTAGAGCAGGAGTCCTCAAACTTTTTAAACAGGGGGCCAGTTCACTGTCCCTCAAATTGTTGGAGGCCGGACTATAGTAAAAACAAAAACTATGAACAAATTCCTGCATATATCTTATTTTGAAGTGAAGAAACAAAATGGGAACAAATACAGTATGTGGACCGCAGGCCATAGTTTGAGGACCACTGATTCTAGAGGGTTATAAATATCAATTTAAAAGAAGAAAGGGGAAAAAAGAAGAAAACATCACAAAAGACAAAAAAATTTAAGAAAAAAAGAAATTGACAAACAAGAAAACAAACAATCAAATTGAACCAGAACTAAAATGACAAAAACAACAACAAAAGAAAAACTGAAAAGCACCACTGCAATACAGACAACAACCAAGCAATAGTCACAAGCCCGAAAGAAAAAATAAGTAAATGTGCTTTCTTTCTTTTTTTCCACTCTTTGGCATAGGCACAGTGACTAACTGGGGAGATTAGAAAGAAAATTTTGTTGGCCTAAGAGATACAGGGTTTCTCCAGCCTTGAAGAACACTGTCATGGGAATAACTACAGCCTCCTTACATGCTCTTTTACTCTCTCCAAGGTCTTTTTGTGGTGTCTGAAAACTTTCTGCTCAGTTGTAGATAATAAAATCAGACATCTGTAACTAGAGATCTTGATATTTGCACAGATCATAGAATGGGGCTTAGGATAGAGTCTTTCTTTATGTTTCTAAAAGTTCTGTTCCAACACTGTTGTTTAAATCAGTCTTCTATAATTGGTGGTTTAGTGTTTGTGCCGATCCTAGGATAAAGCCTTGAATAGAGTCTTTAATTATGTTTCCAGAAGTTCTGCTCAGTTGCACCTGTCTCAGTTAGACATCTGGAGTTAGAGGTCTTGATTGTTGTACAAATTGTAGACCAAAGTCTTTCTTAGTGGTCCCAGAATAAGTTCTGCTCAATCATGGTTGGCACAGTCTTCTGTAGTCAACAATCCTGACTTTTTCATGGATCAAAGGATGATGTGTCTTCTGATTTTATCTTAGCATTAGGTGATGAGATAAGACAAGCTGCTCTTAGATCAAGTTGCTGCCACTTCTTCATTATCTGGATGGCATATCAAAATTAGCACATGTTGGTGTCAGAACCGTATTAAGAATGTCCCAGAGGGAGTTTGGTTCCTGGAGTTGTTGTGGAGAACTCTGTCAGTTCTATGCCTGAGATTTAGGGATCAGGGTTCGATGGTTATTGTCTAATCACATGGAGCCTAAGTTGGGTCCACATAGCATATTTTCAAGGTGGGAGGCACCTGTATTATAAAATGTATGAGTTCTTATCCCTAGTAGATAAGAGCTTGTTTTTATATGTAAAATTTCTCCTTACTTAGTATGCCTTTTCAAAAAGAAATGCTACGGTATTATATTGCTGGTGCATTTGGGGTGAGAGTGTCAGGCTCCATCACGTCTGTGCTCTAGTTTTGAACTGAGCTTTTATCCCAGTCAAAACTTTTTCTTGTAGGTTTTTGTAACAAGCAGAACCAAAACAGATGAAGTTAAGGAAGAGAAGAAAACAAAAACAAGACAGTTCACATATGGGAGAGAGGTGAGAAGGAGGGCCAAAAAGCACCAGTCAGCAGGAGTTGGTTGTAGTTTCTTTCCGGGAAAGATATGGGGATGAGAGGTGTCCTTTTGCTTGGGAGCAGGGTGATGGTCTATTGGGGCAGGAGGTCTATATTGATACCTAAAGAGTTAAGAACTGAGGGTAAAGAGCGTTAATAAGGAGGGATATTGGATTTGGGATTGAAGAGTGAAAGGATAGGATTTCTGAAGCAGGGGAGGAGGGATAGTATATAGGAGAACTATATACACTTTAGATGTGCATTGTTTACAATTTAGGTTTGGAAATCAGAGAGGAGTCCTCAGTCTATGTACTCATGCCCACATAAAGACATTAAAGAAATACATTTGTGATCTATTCTTAAATTGTTGTTAGAGGTCTGATCCTAATAGAATGGGTTTGCGCTCTTAAGGACTGGTTGAATCAAAAAATAATTAGCTTAGGTATAGCTTAGGAAAGAGAGAAGGGGAGAACAAAAGACAAGAGAGAGGAAAAAAGAAAAATAATTAATATACTTAAAATAAATTAAGAAAGAAAAGTAAGTCAAATAAAAGAGATTGTGCCAGTGCATCGTAGTTGGGAGGTTTTCCTAATTTCTAGGCATTTTTTTTCAGTGACAGGGTTGGGCCTTGCTAAATGAAGGATTCAGGTTAGATAATGGCTGGAGCATTTTATAATACACATAATTTTCACATCTCGAGTACTACGCAATGTAGTAGTGAGGTCTGCCTTTGTAGGTGGGCCCCATATGTACTATTGTCTGCTATGTCTGCTATTAAATTTTCTTTCCTAAAGAGAAACTAACAGTGTGGGTTTTATCTGATGTAGATTGAATTGATGATGATGAAGAGGAAGAAGAAGAAAGGGGAGAAGGAAAGAAGTAAGGAAAGGAGAGAGAGAAAGAGAGAGAAAGTAAATGTTAATTTGCCAAAATGTGTTAATTGATTAGGTCCTTTAACATAAAATGATTCACAGATGACTGTTTCAGTGGTCTGAATGATCCTATGCTTCAGGTCCTAATAAAGGACATAAACCAAAAGAAAGGTTATATTGAAATGTTTTATCAAGACATTATCATAATGCAAACTGAATATGGTATCTAGTATAACTGAGTACCAAGGTGTAAAATTATGGAATCCACCCTCTGTATCCAAGAATCCCGATGAACAAAGAAGCTGGAAGATTATTTTATAACTAGTAAGATTAAGGCATTAAAATATATGGTTAGGTATTGTAGCTGGAGTATCCGGCTTCCAATCATATTATTCACCTGTATCTATTTACTAGCTCCCTGAGACATTATTATAGGCCTTTGTAGTTAAAGGCTGATAATATACATGTTCACTCTAAACCGTTGTTTCCATTGTTGCTGGCTTCTTTATAGTATAATGAATAGTCTAGGCTTTGTGTTGTTTCTCTTCCACTTGATTTGAACTTTTCTCCCCGCTGAATCCTGGCAAATAAGGTGCTTGGAGTTTCTACCCTATTAGACCATTGTATTTGTTCTTGGAGTATTATATGTATATTTGGTGTACATAATAAATACCTCAGAATTTTCTTCTGGTTTATTTCATTTAAGATAATATTTTCTAGATCCATCCATATTGCTGCAAAATCCATGTTGTATCATTTCTAACTGCTATGTAGTATTCCATTGTGGATAAATACCACATCTTCATGATCCAATCATCTGTTGTTGGGCATCGAGGTTGGTTCCAAATCTTGGCCATTGTACTGAGTGCTGTGATTAACAGTGAAGTGCTCACATACTTTGGGATGAATGTCCTTTTAACTTGAGGACAGATACCCAGGAGAGCAAATGCTGGTTCATATGGCATATCAATTCTGAGTTTACTGAGTATTCTCCACACTGTTTTCCATAGGGATTGTACCAGGCAGCATTCCCACCAGCAGTGGATGAGAATTCCTTTCTTATCACATACCGGCCAAAAGAGATTGGTCCCGTTATTTTTGATTTGAGCCATCCTTTCTGGTGTAAGGTGGTACCTCATTGTTGTCTTGATTTGGGTTTCCCTAATGATGAATCATGGTAGGCATGTGTTCATGGGTCTATTGGTCATCTTTCAGTCTTCCTCGAAGAACTTTCTATTCATTTCTTCTCCCCATTTTACTATGACTTTATTACATTTTTTTGAATTCCCCTTTCTGAGTACTTTGAATATCCTAGATATCAGTCCTTTATCTGATGTGTTACGTGCAAAATTTTTTTCCCATTCTGTTAGCTGTCTTCTAGTATTAACTAGGGTTTCTTTTCCATGCAGAAACTTTTTAGTTTGATGTAGTCCCATTTATTTAGGTTTGATGTTAAAGTTCTTGCCATTGGCATTCTATTCTCAAATACTTTTCCTGACACTTATTTGAACACTTGGAGTTTTCTGCCTATTTTTTCCTCAACAAACTTTATAGACTCGGGTCACATTTCAGGGTCCGTAATCCATTTTTTTTTTTTTGGTTTTTGGGCCACACCCGGTGATGCTCAGGGGTTACTCCTGGCTATGTGCTCAGAAGTCACTCCTGGCTTGGGGGACCATATGGGGAACCGGGGGATCGAACCGTGGTTCGTCCTAGGCTAGCGCAGGAAAGGCAGGCACCTTACCTCCAGCGCCACCGCCCGGCTCCTCAATCCATTTGAATTGACTTGTGTGTAAGGTGTGAGGCATGGATTAATCTTTAATTTCTTACAGGCGTTTATCCAGTTGTTTCAACACCATTTGTTGAAGATATGTCTTTGTTCCATTTCAAGTTCTTGGCTCTTTTGTCAAATATTAGATGACTGTATATTTGAGGGTTTATCTCTGGATATTCTGTTCTAACCCACTGATCTGAGACTCTGTCTTTATTCCAGTACCATGCTCTTTTGATCACAATGACTCTATAATAAAGCTTCAGGTTAGGTAAAGAAATGCCACCCAGCTTCTTGATTTCAAGATGTATGTTTGGCTAACCTGGGTCTTTTGTGATTTCATATGAATTTATAATTGATTGTTCTAATTTCTTAAAGAATAATATCTGAATTTGGTTAGGTATTGCATTGAATCTATATAAAAGTTTAGGCGAGATTGTCATTTTGACGATGTTGATTCTACTTACTCATGAGCATGGGAAGTTTTTCCATTTCCTTAGGTCCTCTTCAAATTCTTTCTGGATGTATCTTGAATTTTTCATGGTATAAGCCCTTCACTTCTCTTGTAAGGTTGATTCCTAGGTACTTGATATTTTTGGATACTATTTCAAATGGAATTGTCTCCTTAATCTCTTTCTTCTCTACTTCGTTATTTGTGTAGAGGAATGCTACTGTCTTTTCTGTATTGACTTTGTAGCTGGCCACTTTGCTGTATTGGTTAATTGTTCCTAGGCGCTTTACTGTGGACTCTTTAGGGTTTTCGATGTGTATCATCATATCATCTGCAAAAAAGAGCTAGTTTGAGTTCCTCCTTACCTATTTGGATTCTTTTGATTTCCTTCTCTTATCTGACTGCTATTACTAGGACTTCTAAAACTATATTGAATAAGAGAGGAGATAGTGGCCAGCCTTTCTGAGTTCCTGATCTTAGTGGAAATGCTTTCAGTTTTTTTTGCCATTAAGAATACTATTGGTGGGGCCGGGCGGTGGCGCTGAAGGTAAGGTGCCTGCCTTACCGCGCTAGCCTTGGACGGACCGTGGTTCGATCCCCCGTGCCCCATATGGTCCCCCAGGCCAGCCAGGGGCGACTTCTGAGCACATAGCCAGGAGTAACCCCTGAGCGTCACTGGGTGTGGCCCCCCCCCAAAAAAAGAATACTATTGGCTGCGGACTTTTTATTGATAGCTGTAACTATCTTGAGGAAGGTTACTTCCAGTCCTATTTTGCTGAGTGTTTTCATCATGGATGGGTGTTGGATTTTGTCAAATGCTTTCTCTGCATAAATTGATATAAACAGGTGATTTTTGTCTTTCTTGTTGATGATGTCGTGTATGTTGTTGACTGATTCGTGTATGTTGAGCCATCCTTGCATCCCTGGAATTAAATGCACTTGTTCATGGCTCAATATCTTTTTGATGCATTGCTGGATTCAATTTACTAACATTTTTTGAGGATTTTTGCATCTATGTTCATTAATGAGATTGGTCTGTAGTTTTCTTTCTTGGTGGTGTCTGCCATCTTTGGGAATGAGTGTGATATTAGCCTTATAAAAAGAGTTGCAAAGGATTCCTATCTTTTTGATGTTTTGGAAGATCCTGTGGAATGATGGTAGTAATTCTCAGAATATTTGATAGAATATATTTGATATATTTGATAGAATATTTGATAGAAAACCATCTGGACCTGGACTTTTGTTCTTTGGAAACCAAAATATTAATTACCTATGGTATAATTACTAACTCAATTTCTTCAGATGTGATTGGCCTGTTTATAATTTCTACATCCTCCTTATCCAGTCTCAGAAGATGATATTTTTCCAGAAATCTATGCCTTTCTTCTGGGTTCTCTAACCTAACTGAGTATAGTTGCTTATAATAATAAGTTCACATGATGTATTGGATTTCCTGGGGTTCTGCTGTAATCTCTCTCCTTTCATTTGTGATCCTATATATTTGGGTATTTTCCCTATTTTTTGGGTGGAGTGAGTCTTGCCAGTGGTTTGTCTATCTTGTTTATTCTTTCTAAAAACCAACTCCTGGTCTCATTGATTTTTGTATAATTTTGGGGGGGGTAAGCATTTATTTTATTATGTGCAAAAGTCACATTAATAATATAATAATTTATGTCAAGTAATAATAAATCTTATTTAAAAAAGTTAACATTGAAGGAAAAATAAACTTTAAATAGCCACACTTATTGTTTAGGAATCATTCTTCATCATTCTTTATCATTCTTTTTTATTAATATCTTTATTTAAACACCTTGATTACAAATATGATTTTAGCTGGGTTTCATTCATGTAAAGAACACCTCTTTTCACCAGTGCAACATTCCCATACCCAATGTCTCAAAGCTCCCTCCTCCCCACACCCACCTTCCTACTATGAATTTTAATGGCATAGTTTAGTCCATTGATATTTAAGGAGATTATTGACATAAAAGACTGTTGTACAGTTGTATTGTGTAGGGTGGTTGTTACAATTGTATTATTGTTACAGTTGTATTGTGTAGGGAGGTTGTTACAATTGGGTGTTTGGATATGCAATTCACTTCTGAGGAGATCATTTAGAATTGGTTTTGATTGCACAAATGACGTGAGTTCTTTTCTGTCTGAGACTTTTTTTTGTCTTCCCTCCCAGATGAATGAGTTTTGCTGGGTTGGAAGTTTAGGTTGGAAGTTTCTTTCATTTAGTCGTTTATATATGTCATTCCACAGTCTTTTTACTTGAATTGTTTCAAATGGGAAATCTGGTTTAAGTCTTATGTTCCCTACTTCATAATTGAGGGTTTTTTCCTCCCTTATTGATTTAAGGAGTTCATTTTTCTCTTTCTTTTTTGCTATTTGGATTACTGTATGTCTTATTGTTTATTTATTAGGGTTTATTTTATTAGGGACACTTTTTACCTCTTGGATTTGCACCTAAACCTCTTTTCAGAGGGTGGGAAAGTTTTCTGCTATTATTTCCCTGACCGCTTGTCCTTCCCCTTTTCCTATTTCCTCCCCTCTGGTATTACTACAATCCGTAGATTGTCTCTTTTGTCTTCGTACATTAAATACCTAATATTTTCTTCCATTGCTTTGCCTAATATTTAATTATTGGCTTTTTGTCATTTTTGTTTGTAGTTTTTCTTCAAGTTCTTCTATGTGATTCTCCAACTGTGTAATTCTGCTATTATGGCTTGCTAAGACAATTTTTATTTCCATTAATTCCGTTTGTATGGATTCTCTAATCTGTAGAAAATGTTCTTGAGTTGGTTGATTTGTTCATCTATGGATTTCTTGAAGTCACTGGCTATGTATGGCTTTCATTGCTACCTTTAGGTCCTTATATATTGGGCCTGTGCATTTTGGTGGGCTTGGAAACTTGCAAGAATTACTTCCTATATCCTTGGTTGCTAGTGTCTTCCTTAGTTTATCCATATTTCTTTGCATTTGGTGTTTTGACTTGAAATGTTCTGCCTTTGAATCTCAGCCCTCCTTTGTCATCTATGACATGAGGCTGGATCCCTTCTCTGGAGTGCGGCAATAGGCAGGTATGATGGCTGCAGTTGCTGAGGTTTGGTGCTACCCTCAAGTCTTTTTCATTACTTTACCAATCAGAAAGTGTAGGTCCCCTCAGCCTTGCCCAACCATGGCAAGGTTTTCCCTCTCCCCCTATCTGTCAGACAATGTAGGGCACCCTTTTGCACAGCCTTCCCCAGCCGCAGTAATGGTGGAGCACTGGTCCAGGCCTGGGTTGGGTCACCTCCACCCCTATCAAATGGTCTGCCAGCTGCCTTTCCCAGTCGAAAAAAACATTAAGTATTCTTATGGAGAAAACATTGATTTCTTACAATTCACTATCACTTACTCAATTTGTTTGATACATTTTTTTTCTATTGAAGATAACCATTCTTGTATTTGATTATTTTACTCTTTGTGAAAAATTATAGAAGGAGATGAAAACTCAGGAACTGTCAGTGAGAAATTTAAATAATATTTAAAATGCCCTAGTTTTAATTAAAAAACAATCATAAAGAGCCATGATTGGCCATTTATATCATCTAGCACATTTTCATATCAAATATTTATATAGCAGTACATATTAATTTGTGTCTTCTAAGTGTGCATTTTATCTTCTTAATGTATTTTTTGTTGAAAAAACTTCTATAAATTAGCCTAATCCCCACGCTTTTGACAAGTAATTTACTATACCTTTACTCAGTTATTTTATTGTCAGAGGTCTTTAATTTTGTATCCACTTTTCAGCCAATTGTCACAGAAGATGGTTCTGAACTAAGGAAAATGATTACATTAACCTTTGAGACTGTTATTTTATTAGCTATAAGCTGTGAAATCATCCATGATTCAGCTTGCTTATACTGCTCTGCCCTTGGAGGGGGATGATCTAGTTGATGACAATCTGGCAGATTTATGTCCAGGGAGAATCAGTCCCACCCTGTGTGGGTGTTGGTTTGAATGGCTCTAGTCCCCATGGGGCAAAAAAGGTCCTGTCACCTCAGCAAGCAAGGAGGGCATGTTTCAGCCAGCTAACATCTGTCAGGAACTCCACAGCCAAAGGCATGATCTGGAGGGAAGAACTGAGTTCACTGTCAACTACTAAATTGAAAGGGAAAAATAATGTAAGTTAGGTCATCAAGTTGGTCCCGATAATAGGGAGAAAATTGCTAGTTTCTTAGCTGTAAAATAGCACTTGTGATTTATCTTTTACTTGTGAGGCCACTGTAACATTTATGCTAATGCTAGTTTCTATAGCAAAAAAGAAAGTTCTGTGTATATTTCTGATTTTACAAAATAAGTGGATCATTTAATATTTTGATGGAGATTTCTTGGGAAAGTGAATAGAACTAGGGTATCCAGAGTTCAACACATACTCTTAGTCATCTTATGTTTTTGCTGTTTCTTAAACTGTAAAATAAAAAACCTTCAATAATCTTCCAAATTCTGATTGCTGAAGCAAAACAATTTGGAGAGCTTTTGAGTTGATAGGATGCTAGCTTTCAGAATTCTTTTAATATCTGCATTTTAGGTTACAGTATTGATTCCTCTTTATCTAGCAAAGCAGTAAGATTAATAAATATATGTCTTGTATAACATACATATTTTGCAAAACAATATTTTATAGTTTAATGATTATGGATTAGAAGCAATAAATATTGAATTCAGCTGAAATATAGAGTAGTTGTATAGTAGAATATGTAGTTCATATCTTGGGATATAACTAACTTTTGAATGGGAAAAAGAAGAGTTATATTTTATGAAAAATATTAATGTAGGAATTACATGCTTTAAGACAAATACAATTTAATTTTACACAAATTCTTAATAAGAAAATGACTCAATTAATTGTATTTAGGTTTATAATTGTGTCTTATGAACAAAGAGTGGATAGATAGTTATTTGATAAGTATGGTTTAGATTATAATGATGATTACTACAAAGGTATTGTAATTCCAAGTTTGGAATATTAAGGTGGCACAAGTATAGCAGGTAGGGCCTTGCACTCATTAAACCCGGGTTTCATCCTTGGTACCTCATAGTCACCTGAGCTCATCAGGAGTGATTCTTGAGAATATATCCAGGAATAAACACTGAGCATAGCTGGATATA
This sequence comes from Crocidura indochinensis, assembly GCA_004027635.1. Classification (NCBI taxonomy): domain Eukaryota; kingdom Metazoa; phylum Chordata; class Mammalia; order Eulipotyphla; family Soricidae; genus Crocidura; species Crocidura indochinensis. Next base: position 13,003 of record PVKC010017886.1, read on the forward strand.
TCCCAGAAACTTAAAAAAATGATAATGTTAAATTCAGTGCATATTAGTAATATTTAGCAACAACATTGCAATATATATAAATATCTATATACACATAGATATGTATACAATACTTAATATATAAATAAACATATTTATATACACATATATACATAATACAGAATATTGTTCTATGTAGGTATATAAGTATAAATGCATGTATATATATATATATATATATATATGTTTATCTTTTAGGAAGATTTGAGGTCCTTGCTATCATTAGATACCTAATTTGTTAGCTCATGTAAAGAAGCCCTGCCCTGTAGGTAGGAGATTCAGCAAAAACAGTTCAGATATCTGTCAACACTTTGGAGTTTTGAGCATAAAGTTAGCTCAGCTATATGTTTTTCTGATAAGAATAAGACCTAGGTCAAAATCCAGGCTTTGCCATTTTGGGAAGAAAACATGCAGGGGCAGGTTATGTTTGATCAAATATCTACTATAAGTGCAAACCCACAGCTCTTAGGGAGAGAATGCAGATATTTGAACTTAGAGTTGGGGTGAAAATAGAAGCAATGAGTTTTCTTGCCAGACTGTAGCCAAACTATTGCTGAAGCTTCCAAGAACTTAGGGACACATTTTGATTTGTAACGCAAACTCTAGATTTGCTGATTTTGGCTGGTAAGGCTGGAAGATTCTTGGAAACTTTGTGGTAGATCAATCTAGGCCAGTGCTTTTTAAACTTTAATGTGCACATCAATACTTGAGGATTTTGTTAAAATACTGTTTTCTGCTTCTTGAAGAAGGGGTAGGTCTCGAGTGTTTGCATTTCTAATGAGCTACTAGGGTAAACTGTCACTGCTGTTGCTGATCAGGAGACTATACCATGCAGCAAATAGCAAGGAGACAGTTGATTACATTCTGTAATCAATATACACAGTGTAATGAGATTTGGAATATAAAGTACGATATACTTGAATCTGAATTTCATATAAGCTGCAGTTTTTTAGATTATGTATGAAATAATTGGGGCTCTATTAATATAAAAAGTTTTTGTTTCTCTTTGGTAAATCAAAATTAACATCCTCCATTTTGTCTGGCAACCCTATACAAGGAACATTAAAATAAGAGAGGTTGCATTCTTGCTGCACATATTCTGACTGAATTGATCAAGGGTGCAACCCAGGCATGCAAACTTTACGTAATTTTCTAGAAGATTCTGATAGGTCTCAATGGTTAGCAGTTACTAATAAAAACTTGCCCTCAGACAAATAAAGAAACTGAAGTGTAAAGGATTTTATAGGATGATTTGTGTAAGAATGAAAAAAATGTAAGAATTAAAACATCATTAATCTAGAGCATGTACATTCCTTAAAAGTCTATAGGAAAGTCTATTTTATGAACTTTTTTTTTTCATCTTACATCTCTAAGGTTGAGGGTTATTTTCCTCATCTGAAATACTTTCCTATAGTCCTTATCTATCAAACTACCCGGGTTGCATTTAGAGATCTGCCTATTATAAATATTAATTCATGGGTTCTTTAAAATCAATTTAGTCTCAGGGCTGGAGAGGTGGTGTGCAGGTGGTAGGACATTTGCCTTGCACGTACTAATCTAGAATGGACTGTAGTTCAATCACCTAGAGTCCTATATGGTCCCCCAAGCCAGGAGTGATTTCTGAGTGCATAGCCACGAGTAAAACTTGAGCATCACTGGGTGTGGCCCAAAAGCAAAAAAAAATATCAATTTAGTCTTATTCTTTTTTATTTTTGTCTTAGGTATATACCTACTGAAGCTCAGGGATTACATCTGACTCTGCACTCAGGAATCAGTCTTGGTGGTGCCAAGGTTTAAACCCAGGTCAGTTTTGTACAAGGCAAATGCTGTTACTCACAATGATGTTTCTTTGGTCCTTTATTCTCATTCTCCATCTGCCATCTGGGAATTTTAAAAGCAATCCTGTCTGGATGTTTCTACCGTCTCCCCTCCAATCATCTAACTGCCTCAGTTTTCAGCTGACTTTGTCAGTCTGGATGCAGTCTAGGGAATGGGATTCTTGGAAAGCTCCTTGAGTGATTCTACTGTGCAGACTGGGATGAACAGTACTGATCTATTAAGCCCTTTAAATGTCATGGACCAGGGGTTGTGACTCTAAAGTTCTCTTTAAGAAGTGAGTCCAGCTGAGCCCATCACAGATGTGTGTAAATCAGCAATTTCAAAGACTGGAAACACTGAGTTTGACTGCAGAGAAAACCTGGAATGTCTCATATGTTACTCTTTCAAGACTTGACAAAGTCTTGAATCTGTTCTAATTAACAGAACAGTTTCCTTAAATTCTGGCATCTTAAAATACCTCTACATGCATGCCTTGTCTGCATTTACATCGGGTCTCAGATATCATTTTTCTCTGATGAATTTTAGGGTAAATAACAATCTAAACATATTAATAAAAGAATTAGGAAATGGCGAGGGGAGGAAAATAATAGCATTTGCTTAGTTAGAACTTCCTAATGACCAGTCTCCTGTAGTGGGATATCTACTTTATCACAGACCCTTCCCATGATCTAGAACATCCACTCATTATCAGTAGGTCAGATTCCTGATATTTAAGGAATTTAATTGAGAAAGAAATTTTTTCGTAGTATATTTGTCAGGAAAAGAAGAAATATTTAAGAGTTTATATTTTATTTTGAATTTTTCTTTTAGGAATTGCCTATAGCAAAGGACCGTGAATGCATTTCTACTATATAAGATTCATAAATTTCTTATTCTCTCAAATTATAGTATTAACATTTCTTAATCTGTGATTTACATTGAAAAATTCTATAAGAAGACTCTTATATCCATAAAATTCTTATATCCGTATGGGAAGGAAGAATAATTTTAGTATTCAATTAGATTTTTTCCATTGTGTTAAATTTTCTCATTAAAAGCTATAAAACTTGATAAATTTATTTTAGATTTAGAAATCTGGATCACGTATTGCATATACTTGAATATAAACCAACCTGAATATAATCCAAATCGAGTATAAGGATAAGCTTATACTTGAGTATATAAGGTAATTAGAGGTTCACCAAGTTGTCAACTCCAAATTTCCAAATTCTCAATCCAAGTGCTTTTCACAATGGAGTTGCAAAACCACCCACAGTTTTGTTGTATGGCATTGGTTTCATTTTTTTAAAAATCAAATAGATGTTGTTAAACTCCTTATATAACAATGGAAGCCAAAAGAAAACTATGCTGCACATATTAAAAAAATTGTTATTTAGTCAGGACAAAGCTAATTTTACCATCAACTTCAGTTCACCACCAAGGTGAACATAGACAAGTTCTATAAAGCTTAAATGTATATTGAAGTGATTATTTTTTCTTTTTACAAAAAAATAAAATAAATTTTTTAATAATATTTTTTACAATTTATACCAACTTACGTAGGATATAAATACAGAAAACAACAAAGACATTGATATGTATTGGAAAATAATTTTAATTTTAATTATAATTGTAAATTATTATTTTGAGAAATTTTTAAGGGTCTTAATAATAGTAATTTAAAAATACATACAAAATCTATATATTAGGACCCTTTACTTTTGCCCTTTTCTTTTCCAATTCACATACTCCTTTGGCTCAGGGTACATTCAAAACTAGAAATTATCTTCAGACAACAGAGATTTTAATCTCTGTTTTCCAGAAACCTTGAAGACTCCCAGACAGATGTCGATATGGGAAACTAAACCAAAGGAAATTTTGTTTAGTGATGTAACCAAGAGACTATAATGCAAGCAAATTTGTTTCTCTTCAAATTTGTGCAATCTGAACTTGGGCCAGAATAGCTTTATGAAAACCAGTTTTCTAGGAATTTTCAGATTTGGACAAAAGGGGGTATAAAAATCAGCAAATAAAAAGTAGAGGATTCAATTCATTTGAAATTTTGACAAACATAAAATTTCTGGTTAGTCTAAATATTGTCATGTACTATTTGTGGCAAATTTACACTAAAAATTGTTCCTTGTTTATCTGATATTCAAAATTGGCCTGGTGCTTTGCATTTTGTCTGCCAAATCTAGCAAAATGGATTTCATTATTAATTGTGAGGGACTATCAGAGTTATATTCTGGCTTTAATTTTCCAGATCCCACACGGCCTTCTGAATACTTGAGTAACGTCAGGTGAAAATATGTACCATATCTACCCTCACTTACCCAAATGGCTGTATGATTTCTTCCTTTAGGTGAGAGTGAATATTAGCTGATTATAATTATTTCTTTCACATCAATGATTTTTTCATATGCATACTATTAAATAAAATAAAATATCACTGCTGTATGGAGGAAAAGAAGAAAACTTAATTTTCCGAGTTCTAATGCTACCAACAAAGCATCAAGAAATGCATATGCACACCCCATTTCTCCAATAAGGGCAGGTTCTAACTTGTAAATAGTTGGGCAGGTGGGGTAGTCTCAATAGAGGAAAAATTGCCATTAAAATAATTATTAGAATAGCAAAGCATTTCTTTATTTTTTTAGGATTTTAGACTTTTTATTTTATATTAAAACCACATACTGGTAAGAATTTTCCAGAGCTGAGGATTACAGGCACCTGTAACCAAGAACTCTCAAGGGTCCCAGGAAAAATAGATCCAACTAGAAAAACTACAAGACACATTCATTGTACTTCGAATTCCAGAACCCAAGGTAGAATATTGAAATTCAGAAGAAATTCACATACAAAAGGAGTCCCAGAAGACTCACGGATCAATCAAATGGACTTTGAGCCAACAGGAATAGAGGGATACAGAAAGAATACCGTGGAGCTCAATTGAGTGACCTAGTCACCAAGAAGATTCTATCCAATGAGGTTATCGGTCTGGTTTAAAGAAGTGATACAGAACTCCATGTACAGCTTAGACAGTTCATCCGGAAGTGAAAAATTCCTGAATGGGATCATTGGGGGCTGTTCCAGAGGAAATAAGGAAGGACCAGGTAATCAAGCCAGCCCTCATGGAAGAGCAAACCTCACCAACATGCCTGGCCCCTCGTTGGCATTCATGACATCACCGGATGACCTCATAGAGCAGGGACCTTTAGGTCTCCTTGTTCCAAGGGGTGAGGAGACATTTGAGTTTTTGTGTCGGAAACAGAAAGAGTAGTTTCTGAAACAAGAGTTTCAGTTTAATTATGGAGCTGTCACCCAAAAACATGGTGCAGCTCATTCTTTGCTATCCTATTGCGGTTGCTTTCCACACAGAGAATGGAAGATTGTACCAGGTAGGACTCAGAGGGAAGATTAGAGCACCCTGACTTTCTCCATCCTCCCACCAGACCACCCGGAGGAGTCAATAGGAGTTTTTCAATGGACAGCAGTGCCCAGCTGGGTCACTCTGGGCTCAGCTGTCACTTGGACATTTCCCAGGACTTAGAGTCCCACAGTCTTCCTCCTGAGCACGAAGCCCATTCAGAGTCCCAGAGCCCAATGGGCTCATGAGCGACCACATCACACCATGTTCTTTCTGGTGAGCTCTCTGCTCCATGGCCATTCCCTATCTTTCCTACCCACCTATGCTCCTGGCACAAGGTCGACACCCACCTCCTTCCCTGTTTCACCAGAAACCGAGACTTGGGCACCAGCAATGCCAGTGAGGTCAGCTCCTCTGTGCTGAATGGGTAGCAAGGAGAAAAAGATGTATATACAAACAACCACACAGGAGACAGACACACAGGCACAGAGACTTCAATTGAGAAGACTCAGCCACATGTACATGTGCACAGTCACACACAGACACATGTGATTAGAGGGACATAGGAACATGTACAAAGATACATGTCAGACCCAGACTGTGCATAAACATACAATCACATACATAAACAGACACGTGTTCTGGATCCCTGGCTTCCCTCTTCCCTCTCCACAAGAACCAGTCATGTGCTGCCATTCTACAGTCCAGCCCATCCTCACTCTGTGCTCACTGCAACCAGCCCAAGTCCATGCAGAGATTTGCTTCTCTCCATCTTCTGAGCTGTTATGCACCCCCAAGAGTACTTGTGGATCTTTGGATCTTTTTCCTTGGAGCACCCTAGAGTCCTTCCAGACCCATAAACCCTGGTACTCTCACAGCCCAGTGAGGCCAGCCTATGGCAGGCGCCATACTTCCCAGGCCCTCTCACTCTGCCCCTCTCAATTTTCATTACTCCGAACTTTTTAAGCCCTGTCTCACATCTCTCCTCAGAACCCATTCATGTCCCTAGGTCCAGATGGAGCACTGAGGTGAGAGTGCCTACAGGTGTGGCTATGCCGATTGTCAGTCTGGCTGGCAGTTCTATACCAGGACTGCTACACTGGTCCTCATGGCCAGGTGGCACTGAATGCATATTTGCTGCCAGAGAATGGCCAAATGCCCATTCAAAGGGAACTGAAAACCCCACAAATAACCAAAACCTGCCACTCTTCACAGTCCTCCAGAGATGTTAGCCCCAGTATCAGCAGTGAAAGTGAGAAGAGCAAAGATGGCAGTGATGTTGTGGACTTTGAAGCATCAGGTATGGAGGCAGGGACTGTGACAACAGAAAAGGCAGCATCATTGATGGAAATGGCAGTTTTGGAGGGAGTGACAATGAAGGTGTTGGGGGTGATACTAATGTTATTCAACCACCACAGTGAAATCTAGCACATCATCAACTGAAGGGCCCACATCGTGGCTAGTCGCAGCCTGCCCATGACCATTGATCTTCTCAGTCAGCATAACAGCTTGGGTGGCCTCAGAGGACCCAGTGGCTTGGGTGGCCTCAAAGAATCCCATATTCTTGGAGGTTTCAGCATAGCTCCCAGTGGTCTCGGAAGTCTTGGTGGATCCCAGGGTATCCAAGTGCCTCTGCTGGTTCCCCTTCACTAGTGACAACCATCATAGCAAAATCCAGAGCATCAGCAGCCGCAGGGCCTCAGACTGGCTAGTCTCAGCCTTCCCATACCATTGACTGCAGCAAGGCTAACAG
>PVKC010017887.1:0-19955 GCA_004027635.1 Crocidura indochinensis
AAAGAGGAAGTGAAAAGAGAGATGAGGGAGAGAAAGAAAGAGGGAGAGAGAAAGAGAAAAGATGAGAGAGTGAAGCTAAGATTTGGATCAGGGAGCTGGGATATGAGTCCTCCTTTCTGACAGATGAGGGCTGTTGTGTTTGACTATTCCTTTCCCCCAGTACCCCGTGCACCCTCTAACTGTGAGCTTTGTGGGTCTTTGCAGAGGAAGTTAAGATTCTCATTTCGAGACTATCCTAGACTTAGGGTGCCCTCAGTCCATGCAGGAATCATTTGAAAAGAAAGGGAGAAGTCAGTCAGAGGGAATGCTGTGATTACACAGGCCGAGTATAATGGAGGCCAAGAAACAAGGCCTAGAATGCTTTGATTAAGGTTGATTTGAACTCTAGCCTCAAAAGACCCAAGTACAGCAGCCAGCACAGGAACCTGGCCCAGTAGGCAGCAGACAGGCATTCTGCCACTACCACCAGCATAGTCCCAGCTCTGCTGTCCACATAGGGGCACTGTCACTCCTATACTGTCTGCAGAGGGGGCAAGTCCTGTCAAGTGCCAAGTTGGTTCCTGGTTGGAGGGCCTGGAGGAAAATATCACCAGAAAGGAAGGGCCAAGGGACCTCACTTTCATCTCATTTCAACAGTAACTCAGCCATAGATGAAGCTGGGGTACAGGCTCTCATGCAGGGACCCAGGGCAGTGGTTACACTCAACTTCATGTGCCAGGGTACTTCCAAGCCAACCCCAAAACAAAACAAATGAATCCGTCAGTGAATCAGATCCACCAGAGACTCCTCGAAGAGCTACTCCAGGGATGTGGCTCCTGGACACAGCGGATGGAGCACAGAGCCAGGGTCTGCTGGAGTTAACAGCACTGGGGTCCCCACAGGGTCTACCAGGAGCCCCGAGAACACAAATTTCATTCCAGGTTTTGTAAAGACAGTCTCGAATGTTCTACCTTCCCAGGCAGAGGGCCTGATAGCAACCTGTCTCTTCCTCCCTCCCTTCTGCTGATTCTTTCCTGATTGTCTAAACAACCCCCAACTTTGCAGCGGTTCCTAAAGAACATCTTCTGGCTCTTTGGCATTCACTTCTTTGTTCTGCAGTGAAGCTGTATTCACTTCTGCCCCGGTCTCAGAGATAATTTTCTTTTATTTTTATAAAAATTTTTTTAATTGAATCACCCTGAGATCCAGTTACAATGTTATTCAGGATTGAGTTTCAGTCATACAATGTCCAAGACCCTTCATCGGTGCACATTTCTCGCCACCAATGTCCCCAGTTTCTCTCCCATATTCCCCCTGCTTGACTCTGTGGCAGAATTTTTCTTCTTACACTCTCCTTTTCCCCCTTTAGGCATTGTGGCTTGCGATATTGTTACTGCATATCACTTTACCTCCTTTCAGCACTTAGTTCTTGTGCAGAGTGATCAATTCCAGCTATCATTGTCCTAGTGGTCTTGGGGACCATTATTGTGATTTCTATACCCTCCTCTAGGCCCTGGCCTGGAGAATGTGGAAGGAGAAAGCATCTGGCTTTCAGGAACTAGAGTTTATTGGCCTCATAAGGAGGTTGGGGGAAAGCCTTGGGGCCCCAGCTTGTCTCAGAAACATGCTTTGGGGAAGGTTTTATTGACCACAATAAACTTGTGTCCCTGTGTTCTCCTGTCTGACTCCAATGCATCCAGAACAGACTTCATGGCAGGAATGCAGAGGCCAGATGGGAGGCCTTGCAAAAACAACTGCTCCAACCCTCGGACCCCAGTGCCTCTTCCCAGAGGCAGAGGAAGTTTTAGAAGTTCATGTTTCCAAATAAGACATGCCCCATCATGTGAGTATGTGCACACACATTTTCATATGTGTGTACATGTTTGTACATAGGGGCACATGTGTGCCTATGTGTGTACATGCTCCTACCAGTGAATTCGGAGGACTTAAAGGGGTCCAGGAGTTTCTTCCTCCCTTGGAACTTTTTCTCTTGCCCTGGGTCAGGGGAAGTTGGGGGTCTTGGGGTGTGGAAGTTCACAGGTATCATGGGATATCTGCTTTGCTTACTGGGAAGTGGTTCTCAAGATGCTGAGCTTGTCCAGGCATTCCCCAAAAGATGCTCTTCACATCCGTAACTCTAACACTGTCTCTAGTGTGGCCATTACTGCAGAGATGGATCCTGCATCAGCAGAGTTGGGACTGGCAGTGTGCTCTAGACACACACCTGTACCAGGGCGCTGCTCTCATCCGACACTATCTGAGGTCAGGATGGCTGCACATGTCCGGTAGGTGCCAGGTTAGCCCATCTCTTCCTCAAACTCTCCAGAAGCTCCTTGGGTAGAAAACAAATTCTTGCCCCCTTCAGGGAGGAAGACTCTGAGCACAGGGTCAGGTGAACACAGGGGCAGGAACCTTGGCCACTGGAGAAGCAATGCCCGAGGAGTCTTCTGTCTATAGGGGTGACTACCAGGGTGTGGCTGGATGCCTCTCAGGGCAGCTTAGCAAACCTGTGCCCTGTCTACAGACAGGCCAGGTAGAGGCAGGACAGGAACTCATGTGGTCCAGTTGTCACCTAGGAGCTGCTGATCCCAGAGAACAAAGAAAAAACAGGCCTGGGTCCCAGCAATCCTGCAGCCTGGGACTGGGAGGAACCATGCCTCTGCTCGTGGCACTGCCACACCAAGATCTCGCCTGTAGGTGTCATGGTGTTCAGCCTCCCTGCTTTGCTGATTCTGAGCCCTTCTTTGGGCACATGTATCCAAGTATCTCCTGGCCAGTCAATCAGGCCATACCGGAAGCCCTGAGGATGCGAGTACTTTCAGTATCCCTCCAGGAGGGGCAGGGCTGGGCTGGAGATAGGACAACCAATGAATGGGCCCATCGCCCATAAATGAACCCATATATTGCCTCTGCTAGAGGGGCATGGGCCAGAGAGACCAGTGAAGATGCAGGGAATGGTGGATTAGGATATCGGGAAGGGCATCCACTCCTCCCCACATCCACTTTCCTCCCCTTTATGGCAATAAATCAGTGATTCTGTGAGCAAAACACTTTTGCTTTCCTGAGTTCTGAGAATCCTTTCAGAAGATTCATCAAATCCTGGGAAGGTTTCTTGGCAATTAACAGGCTATCAGGCAGGGACAAGTGTCACTTGCTAATACTGTAGCCTGGGGTATGTTGAGGGGCCAGGTAGCACACTAGGACATGCCCCTTCTTGGGCAATGAACCCTACATGCTGATGTATCAGCACTAGCTCATTGGTGGCTCATTGATTTATTGATGAGGGCTCCACAACCTGAAAATGGCTTGTCTGGTGAAGAGCATCCTTGGCCCCCTTCCCACGTCCCATACACAGGTGGATATGGGGGTGATCCAGCCCCTTTATGACCCAAGTCTCCATGTGGAGCTTTTGCAGGCTGGTTGAGGCTGCCCCCAAGTTCTTCTTGGGGAGCCCCGTTTTCTGCCACTTGCCTCTAGGGACCAATGGAAACTTTCAGAGCCTCTTTCCACTAGCTCACCACCGTGTTGTGTTTAATGCACACCCCGCCCGTGTTTGTGTGCCTGTGTATTATATGCAAGATTCAAAGTGGCTTGATGCCAGGAGGGAGATAAAGACTCTGCATAGGGCAGAAATAATTTGCAAGACCAACTTGGGGTAGAGAGTTGCGAATGACTCCAGAGGGTCCTGGGCTTTCAGAGGGCCAGCCAGGCTCCCCCTTTGAAGGGCTGAGCCACAAAAGGGCCCCGGCGGGGTGCATTCTAATTTGCTCCCGGCAGTTCCAAAGTGCTCAGCTCTGCTGCCAGGCGAAGAGAGGGACTAATGCTGCAGATCGTGGGCATTGTGCGCCCGATAAATAACCCTCAAAAGGGAAGCGAGGGTCTTTGGGATGCCTCGTTGGGGAGGATGTGATTAAATTTGCCTTCAGGAACCCTGGGAAGTCCGAGGCTAGCTGTCTGGGATAAAGGGAACTCAGGACGGTGGCTTAACTATCCGTTGAAAGATCCTCACAAATTGGACAGCATTGTCTCTGAGGCCTGATCGAGTCTCTTCCACTGAGCATGGATGTGCTTATCTGAGTGCAGTGTGGTTCCCTGTGAGGTGGTGGGGATTGTTCTTGGGGGGCTGACAGACCCCTGAGGAAATCCGGGTGCTCAGCAGAACCCAGGGTTTGGGCATCTCATGACGCTGGTATTGGTGAAGGTAACCACACCTCTTGGAAAACTAACTCTGGGTGGAACTGGAATCTGCACAGCATCTTGTTCTCTGCTTCCCCCCTCCCAGGGTCAGGTGTCTGTAGCATGGGGTGGCTCTGCCTGGTACCTGACCCTCCTGGTGAGCCTCCCTTCTGACCTTCTTGCTAAAGACTGGTTGCATGCTCCAGCCTCCCCATATTCCAACTGGATTTTAAAAAACTGGCCTCTTTGCGCCTCAAACACCTTCATTTTTCAGGGTGCGGGTATCCTGGGAGCCTGATGGCCAAGCAGGTAGGAGATGGTAGTCACAGGCAGGCAAACATTGGGGTCCCTGGCCAAAGGGCCTGACAAACTGGTCTACCTGAGATTGAGGGACAGGATTTTATGGGGTTCCATCTTTAGGACAAACTATGCTGAGACACCCAGTCACAGGCATTAGGGTGACAAGAAGCTAGAAGGAAGGGCTGATTAGCTGGGACACTGTTGGGGTCCCGTGAATTGAGTTGTGACACAACAAGTTTTCATATTTGGTGGTGCCCCACTCAGGACAGCAGGCTTGTTTGTGGGTGCTTCTTCCAACATCAATCAGGGTTTTAAAATGCCTGCAAGTGTTTTTTTGCTTATCCTGCGCTTTGCTTAAACCTGGGCCATCCAAGTCCAGATGTGCTCCCTGGGAGCAGAGGCGAGGGGCTAACGGGGAGATTCATGGCCGATCGACAGTGGGTAAAAGCTGCTTTGCTGCATCTTATGTGCCGGGAAACTTTGAAGGCAATTTCCATGCCAACGACACCATGCCTGCTGTGTAAGTTGCAAGCTCTCAGGCTTCAGAAACTATTTTCATTGGTTTTAATTGATGGTTGGTCTTGCTTTTGGCAATAGATCTTATTTGAATGGAAAAGGTAACATCCTGAAAAATGAGAGGGAAAGAGAGAAAGGGCAACAATGAAAATTAGCATTCTCATGCTCAAAAACTATCCAGCTTGCTCCGAAGAGACAGCAGTGTGTGACCCCCACTTTCTGATGATATCTCTGGGCATCATGAACCCCCTGGAGCTGCTGGAAATGAAAAACGATAGATTTTTTTTTAAATTTTTGGTGTTTGGGCCACACTCAGTCCTGTTCAAGACTTACTCCTGGCTCTTCTCTCAGAGATTAGTCAAGCACTTTGGGGAGTCAAATGCAACACTAGGGATCAAATTGAGATTGACTGCGCTCAGGCAAGAAGCTTATCTACCTTGTACTATCTCTCTGACTCGAGAATTAATTCTTATATTTTATTTCTTATTTTTGTTTTGTGCCCACAAAATGGTGCTTGGGGCTAATGCTGGCTCATGCTCAGGAGTGACCCCTGATGGTGCTTGGGGGATCATATGTGGTATGGGGGATTATGGACTGAATCAATGGACTGCAAGCTTAATGCTTAACCACAGTTACCATTTCTTGGGCTCCCAAACTGCAAGTTTAAGTGAACTGACATCAAACTAAAGTGGCTCCTTCTGTCCTCTCCTTTCCCCATACTTTGCTAGAAATTTGTTCTACATTTTTATCAACATTATTATGAGATCAAAGGTCACTGAAAACCTACAAAAGGTAAATCAGAATTCATTCGGCAAATGGCTTCTTAGACTTGGTAAGTGATCAGAGAGAGGATTTCAGTGGGAGATATACAGTTCCAAATACATCTACTTGAAAGGAAAAAGAACAGCCTCAAAAACTCTGAGCTAATTGTGCCTACACACCTACAGAAAGAAGAGCAGATTTAACCTTAAGAAGTATGGAAGGAAAGAAGCGACCAAGGGCAGAAATGCTTCGAAAAAAAAATGACAAAAGCCGGTGCTTTGAAAAGTCTAATAAAAATGTAGATGGGCCAATGAGATGAATCAAGAGCATGGAGAAAAGGCATAAATAACTGGCTTCGGGATTAAACTCAGACTGAGCACACAGGATTGATTATGATCCATTCAGCCAAACAAGGGGCTGTTTGCCTCTAGGTGGCAGTTGAGATAAAAATAGGAAATTCCTGGGGCTGGAGCAGTGGTACAAGCAGTAGGGCAGGGGTGTCGAACAAGTTTGACACAAAGAGCCACATTTTAAACTGTGAGAATTAGAGAGCCACACCACACAGTGACCTGCCAAAACAGACAAACACTCACACAAACGCATGTAAATTTAACAATAATATATCAGACACATATTGCATTTTGCCATTTTGAGTGAGGGTAACAATCCTGCAGTGATGGTGATAGTGTGCTGCATCTTCCACACTAAGAACTCACGGCAAGATGTGACAAAACATGTGACCCACGGGTTCACCCGCTTCCATGGCCCATGCAGTTGTTTCTGAGGGATGGGAGACGGGATGACGTGCTCGGAGATCTTGCCTCAGAGGTTCCTCCTCAGAAGCAGCAGAACAAAATCCAAATTTGGCAAAGAGCCACACTATACAAAATAATTATAAGAGTCAAAGAGCCGCATTCATTTTGGCCGGGAGCCGCATGCAGCTGGAGAGCCGCGAGTTCACCACCCCTACAGTAGGGCATTTGCCTTGTACACGCTAACCTAGGATGGACTGCAGTTTGATCCCCCAGCGTCCCATATGGTCCCCTAAGCCAGAAGTGATTTCTAAGCACATAGCCAGGAGTAACCCCTGAGCATCACAGGGTGTCCCCCCCCCCCACAAAAAAAAAGGAAAAAAAAAAAAGGAAATTCCTTCTGAGGTATATTCCCCATGAACCTGCAGAGGGGATGGAATCTCAGTACCTTGTTACCAGGTTGTAGAATAATCAGGAATAGGAAATTGTCTGCAGCAAGCACACTGGTTATGTCTCCTCATGAATCCTAGCTGGCTTCTGGGCACTAGTTCTCTGCTATGTACCACCCCTGCCTCTCCAGAGTGATCCTCTAAAGCAGTTGTTCCTCACAGCTTGGTCCCTGCGACCTGGGCATGGTGGGGATGATTTGGGTATCTCTGAAGCAGAGGCTGCCATGGGGTCGATTGTGTGCACACATTTGGCAGGGGCACTTTTAGGGAAGGAGCACTCAAGCGTGGCCTGTGGCTTCAGAGTCACCAATTCCAGACCTGACCTCTTTGCTCCGTGCTGGTGAGTCGGAGGTGCTCATGCTTTGGTTCCATGGGAATATAATTCCGTTGCAGGGAAACTGCCTTAATGAGGGTTAATGAGGTTAATTACTGTCCCCTTCTCTTCCGAACACACTCAAGAGGAGCAAACTGCCATGTGATAGCCCAGGAATAGCTCCGGTCTAGCTGAACGCCAAAGAGGTGACCCCACCGCCTGCCAACTCTGCTTCCTTCCCTATAGGGGCAGCTGTCTGCTCTTCTGCACGGCTGGCTTAGAGAAAGTGGGAGGCACTGTGGCTCCCTTTTATGTGGGGACTTCTGTGTGGACTGCTGGGCCCTATGGGCAGCAAGGAGGTTTCTCCTTCAGGAAGGGCCTTTCTAGGTACCCCTTTCTAGGACAGTCTGGCTTGTCCTACCCAGATAGATGATGCACAGTTGTAGGAATGAATCCTACAAATTCTACAAATTCTAATTCCCAAATATGCACCCCACAAATGCTAATCCCTTCCCACATTTTTTAAGGTTTTGGGTCATACCTGGCAGTGCTCAGGGCTTATTCCTGCCTCTGTGCTCAGCCATTACTCCTGTTGCTCCTCAGAGAACCTTCGGTGGGATAGGAATTCAAACCCAGGTTGACCACATACAAGCCAAGCACCTTAATTCTCTGTACTATATGGCTCCAGTCAGATTTTTTTGGGAGTATTTGGGCCACACCTGGCAGTGCTCAGGGGTTATTTCTGGCTCTGCACTCAGAAATCGCTCCTGGCAGGTTCAGGGGACCATATAAGATACCAGGGATTGAACCCAGGTTGGTCCTGGGTCAGTCGCGTGCAAGGCAATTGCCCTACTGCTGTGCTATCTCTCTAGGCCTTACCCCAGATTCTAATTCTACACTACCCTGTGGATCCCTGCTCCAGGAATTCACCTGGAAGAAGTGCTTATTCTTTTCATACCAATAACCAAAAGACAATGTATCAGTGTGTAGTGGGGGGGGGTGTCATGATATCTTTTCAGAGTAGGGCTGAAGTCCCTGTGATGTGGCAGATCCCTAAAGGTGCCAACTGAAACTAATAGCACTGATTACATTATTTGTGCCATGGGAACACATTAGCTTCATCCCACAGTGAGGACAGAGAGGTGGAGAGAGGGAGTGGGGTGTGCACATGGGGTGGGAATGTGGGTGTGGGAACATGGAGGTGAGAATATGGGGGCTGACTATCCCTGTGGTACAAACAGTCCCAGGCTTTGGTATAGACCAACATGCTTTGTTGGGCTTGTGTGGATGTGGCAGTGACTCACAAGGGAATATCCATGGGAATGCTGTCTGCAGAGAGAAGCATCCGAGTGTTCTTAGTAACAGGAAACAGGGACTCTTGGAGACCCAAATTTGAAAGGGCAAAAAGTGAGCTGTGAGAAAAAGTTGAATGATGGGGCAGAGATCACAAGTCTGTGACACCCCCTGGGATACCTTGCTTCTTTTGGGGGATCACCCCCAGCAGTATTCAGGGGCCCTGAGCCTCAATCTGGGGATGCTTGGTCCAGAGAGCAGTGTTCTGCTCAGGGATTGGGACCTGGATTGTTTGGACCCAGAGATGCTCTGAGCCACCAGGGACCAAACTCAGGGCCTCATGCTGGGTGTTGCTTGAAAATGCAGCTGCAGTCATCTCCCCTACTCTGACCCACACAGGTGCCCTCTGTGTGGAGTACCTGTCTTGGAGTCTTGGAATACCCGTCTTCACCATTAGACTGGGTCCTTTTGGTAGGCTGGGCCCCTCTATGTCTGCTAGCACCTGGTCTAGCCCAGCTGTCATATCTATATTAAGCTCCCACTATTTTACAATGAACACCAACTCCTGGGACCCAGAGCTTCTCTTCTTAGGTCACTACCCAGGTCTTCCATGAAGAGGTTGAAAAAGGGTGCTGGGAAGTGTGGTGGGCAGTACTTTTCTGGTGGGTGGTGGGATCTGGTCATCTCTCAGGTTATTATGGGCTCTTGCCTGACAGTCCATAGCCTGAGGAATGGAGGTTCCTTAGGCATGAGGCATTTCATGGATGGTGGTTGGCTTAGGAGGATGCCTGCCCACATGGAGAGCACAAAATCTGTGGGCCTATGACCAGCTCTCACCCATCCCAGTTTGTCTGGTTCCTGCATATGCACAACTGCAGGGCCCTGAGATCCAGCCCATTGGGAAAAGGACAATGCAGGAGAGGAAAACTGTGGGCCTCAGCCATATACAGAGATCATTGTGGGAGCCCCAAGTCCACCTAGTGCCCAGGGAACTCACCATTCAGGAAAAGGCAGGTTCTTTCTTCTCCCAACCCCCAGTCTTTCCTGTTCTTTTGTTTGTTTGTTTTGTTTTATTGTTTTTTTGGACCACACCCGTTTGATGCTCAGGGGTTACTCCTGGCTAAGCGCTCAGAAATTGCCCCTGGCTTGGGAGGACCATATGGGACGCTGGGGCATCGAACCTTGGTCCTTCCTTGGCTAGCACTTGCAAGGCAGACATCTTACCTCTAGCACCACCTCGTCAGTCCCCAGCCTTTCCTGTTTCACACTCCATCTTGGAGTCCTTCCTCTCTTTCCTCTATCTCTCCTGGATGAGCCTTTTGTCTTCTTCCCTCTGCTTCATGCCCCTCATCAATCCTGGCCCTGCTTCTCCCAAGCAGAAGGCAGGAAGATTCAGGGGTATCTTCTGTGCCCACCCTCAGCTCCCTCCATGTTAGCTTGGTGGCGTTAGTGTTGACTTTTCTCCTCACATGTGTCTGATGATGAAAACGGATCATGTTCATAGACCTTTTGTTTTTACCTGCAGCGACTAAAAGGATGGATCGAGTTTCGGGAAAACAGACTTTATTTCCTTCTAGAAAACAGGGCCACTAACTTATTCAAGCAGGTCACTGCACTCCATAGTGCACGTGGGTGGTTGAGGAGAAAGGGCAATGGATCACCATTTCCTCACTGTCTGCTGAACTCTTGGGTCAGTTAGAGGCCATTAGTTGGGGCACACAGAACCCACAGGTCAAGCAGTATAGCTGAGTGAATTCCACTTGGCCTAAACTATGACAATGACAAGGTCTACAAACAATTGTTATAGAGAAACCACTCAAGTGATGCCCCTCATTCCGAGGGAGCAAGCGCAGACTCTCCTGAGATTTTGGGGCCTTTGCTGTCTGCCCAGGAACATGGGTCTGATCCTCAGGAGCCATTACTTCTTTTTCTTCTTCTTTTTATCCTTTTCCCCTTTCTTGGCCTTCCCTTTATCCTTCTCCTTTTCTGCGCTTGATCCCATCAGTGCCAAGGCTCTCTTTTGACCCAGGGGAGTCTTGGAGTACCAGATCTGAAAAGAAAACAGGGGGTTTAGGTCACAGTGGTGCTGCAAGTGTCTCACAGAGATGCATACTCAGATAGGACATGCTGAGCATAGACTTTCAGGGACTGTCTTGTTGTTACCAATGGCTGTGGGCTCTCAAGAGGTATGATTTGCTTTGAATGGTGGGACACAGGCCCCTGCAGGAAGCTGGGGAGGTAGCCCGTGGCAGCCTCTGGGGACTCTTGATAACATGGTGACTGTGGTTCCAAGGTTCCATTATTTCACCACCTTCCCTGAGTCACATCTCCTGGCATCTAATTCCATGGTACTGAGCTGCCATGGAGTGATGACTCTGTTCGCTCCTGTGGCTCCTTGGGGTCACAAATCGGACATGGAGCTTAGGGGCTCAGAATAAGTGTTTCTAGGCAGCTTGCTGGTCCTGGGCCTCACCCCACCTGGCCATGTCCCTCTTACAAAATTCTTGGAGCAATGGTGGACTCTGCCTGTTGCTGGTCCTGCTCCTGTTCTCTCTCCTGAATCCTTCCTCCACTTGGTAGATTCTGTTGTATTCCCTGAGATAAGCCTGGGTACTGTATTGCAAGGTCTGCAACCTTCAGATGGGTTGCTGTGTCACCTAAAGTGTTTCCAGACTTTAAGACTGTATGAGAAAAAACAATTTTTTGAGGGGGTGCCCAGTTCTGCTAGCCACAATAACTTGTAACTAATCTCTCTGATTTTAAACTAGGGGAAGTGATTGAGAGATCCCATTGGGTTGACAGAGTGCCCAGCACATAAGTGTCTCTTGGGTATGGAGTGATAACACAGTGTTTACCTTACATGTGACCAATCTGAGTTCAATCCCTGCCATCCCAGATGGTCTCCAAACCTTCCAGGAGTAACTTCTGAGTATGCAGTCAAGAATAAATCAAGCACTGTCAGGTGTGGCCCCTCCAAAAATAAAAAAAGAAAAGAAAAAGAAGTGCCTCTCTGTAGGGACCCCAGAGCAGGGGCTTGAGTGGAGGAACTGACTTAAGTAAGGTGCAGGAAGGACCAAGAGGTAGGAGTTTTGTACTGGACAGAAATAATGGGCCCTTAGTTTCCCTGCTGGGCACAGAAGCAGAAGGAACAGAGGGCAAGGAGTGCTGTAAGGGTCAGTGATTTTGGTGCCTGACAGGAGACATGATGTCACTGCACCCTCTGTAACAGAGCCACATGCATGATGATTAAGTCTCCTCCAGTAGAAAAAAAAAACTGTTGCGCGCATCTCAAATGCATTTAAAAATCAGAAGGCTAAATTGAGCTGAGTGCTCCCTTGGTTTCTAATGCAGGTGCCCACATGTACTGTGGGTCCTGGTAGGATAGAAGCCAAGCCTGCAGAACCTTGATATATGCCATTTACCCAATGGCTCTATCCAAACAAAGTCTGTTCCATTGGTAAATGACGAAATAAAAACCAGTGAGAATCAAGATAATGGTGTGTATGTGTGCATATGTGTGTGTATGCCAGCATGAATATATATATATGTTTTGTGTGCACACAGGTCTGCATGCCAGAGTGCATATGTATGTATGCTGACACGCACAACCATGTATATGCCTGCTGGAGTATACACACATTCTTGTACATGCTTGCAAATGTAGGCATTTTATACATGTATGCATATATACATACAATGCAATACAGTGTGTGCATGCCTAGGTGTGTGTATGTATGCACATGCATGTATGTGTGTGAATCCAATGATTCTGAAGTGTAATCCTGCCCCAGCTTCCTGTTTTCCTAACCTCTTCGTTTGAGATGTTATTCTCATCTGGATGATCAGACCCACACACACCTGGAATGGGTGGGCTGTTTTAAATAATAAATAAAAAGTGCTGGCTAGAGAAGCAGGAAAGAGAGAAAGAGAGAGAGTGAGAGAGAGGAAGAGAGCAAGACACTGGATAAGCAGCATAGAGAGAAGCAGCAAAAGGACAGGAAGAAAGACTCAAGGCAGAGAAAAAGCCATGAGGGATAAAAGCAAACTGACTCCAATGAAACTTTAAAGGACTGCTTGTGAATTATTTCTCCACTATTACCCCTCTTCAAACCCACTGGCCAAAAGGGTTAGAAACATGGTGCCTAGGGAAGCCTCACTCAACAGCTGGACTTTATACTTTATGTTTTAATTCTACACAGAAGCTGCTATGTAGTCCTTTAAAACATGACAGATACTTAATCTCTCCTTGAATGTTCAACAACTTTGTAATCCCAAACCAGCCTGTTCTGAGCATCTAAGGTGGGTTCTAATCAGTTATGTACGGAGACCAGTGGGAGACAGTCCGGGTTTGCTGCTGAGGACCCTTGGCTTACCTTAAAGCTTTCCTCCTCCTCCTGGTACACGGGCTCCATGCTGGTCATGGCCGTGATGAACTCACTGGCTGTGAGGGGCTTGCGCTCCTGCTGGCGGATCCTGCGTTCTGTAAGTGCAGCCTTGACCACCTGGACTATGTGTCCCTGTGTGAAACCGTCGGTGACCTTGGCGAGACAGCTGATGTTCAAGGCCTGGGTGAGGATGCCACCGTGGCGCTGGATGATCTCCTTCCACAGCACTGTGTCACAGCCATGGCAGGGAGACAGAAGGGGCAGTGATAGGGGGGTTTGGGGTTATGGCCACATCTCACCAGCCAGGAAAGCTTGGGAGAGGTTTGTTTGGTTGCTGTTCAGAGGTGTGGAGTAGCTCAACCACCTGCTTCCCTTGTATTGACGGAGCCAAAAGTAACACATCTCTGTACCCTTGGCTTGGTGATGCCCTGGGCTGCAGTTTCTATCTGACACATCTCAAGAGGCTTTGGATCTTGCTAGACTGGAAATTTCTACCAGAAATTCCCACAGGAAGTGGGCACCTTAGAATACTCATTCCTCGTTTTATTTTATTTTTCTAAGTTCTATAACACTGTGATTTACCAAGTTGTTCATAATATTGTCGTTTCAGGCATTCACTGTTCCAACACCAATCCCACCACCAGTCCAACCTTCCCTTTACCAGGGTCCCCACTCTCCCACCTGCCATCCTAGGCTTACCCCCTTGCAGGCACAAACAAATTTACTTCCTATTGCTTGTGACAAAACAAAGGCAATTGGAATGATCAAGTCTTAGATCAAATAGGTTAATTTGAAATAATTGTTGTAACTGTCCCTGGTGTTACTGGTGTTATTGACCCAGTAATTCAGTGTCTAAGGATTTACTGGGCTGGGGTTGATGCAAGTTGAGCCTCTGTGTTAATATTTGGGCTCACAAAGGCAGATATATTTCTACGAAACTTTCCCATCAGATCTCCTGTGAACCGACTGGGTTGACACTACAGGATATTGAGGTGTTGCATAGAATATTCTTTTCCCCAAACTGCTTGGATGAGCTGGAATGGGACTTTCAGTGTTAGTGCTCAGGCTCATGTCTGCTGTTATGGGAATTTGGGTTCCACCATGCAGAAAATTCTGGATTTCATGCTTGAGACACAGCAAGTTCCCTAGAGCTGCCAACACTTCTAGGTGGACAATATCCAAGCTGCCTCTCAGACCCCTACAGAGTAGGGGTCATGTGGGCACCTTGGGGTCACCAAGACATGATCAAAATCAGGGACAGGAGCAAATAGATTTGGAAGCCATCCCTGGAGTTTCCCTAGGCAAGACAGAAGTGAAGGACCCCCTGAATGTCAGCCAGATAGCACTGTCTACTGTAAGGAGGGGACAAAAGAGGATCAGTGTAGTGGCCATAAGGATGCTCATCACCCTTTAGTGACCAACTACCTCCCCTATCTATAGTGATCACTTTTGCATGGTGCTGAGGGCTACAGAGAGGGGTTGGGACTGAGGTGTATTGCAGGGAGGGGCATGTGCTCTGAGATCAGTCCCCAGTTTTGCCTTGAGCTACAGTGACTCCTTTGATCCTACCCTGATTCTTCCTGGAGGCTTTACTTGCATGTGGGCCCTCTTGGGTTCACCCGTGTCAACTTAGAAACGGTGCCACAGGGGCCTGGCGGTGGCGCTGGAGGTAAGGTGTCTGCCTTGCCTGCGCTAGCCTAGGACGGACCGCGATTCGATTTCCCGGTTTCCCATATGGTCCCCCAAGCCAGGAGCGACTTCTGAGCACATAGCCAGGAGTAACCCCTGAGCGTCACCGGTTGTGTACCAAAAACAAAAACAAAAACAAAAAAGAAATGGTGCCATAGAGATGAACAGTACATGCGGAGGACTGCAAGGGCACTGCGGGTGGCATTTACTTCTCTGTAGTAGTGACTGTGGCTGTGATATTTTTTTATGACCAGTAAACACCCAGTAAAACATCAGTGATAAAAGTCAGCTGGACATAAACCACAGACTTTCAAAAACATACTGTGAAAAGAGAGATGACAACAGGCGAGGGATCTGTGTCTTTCTCTGACCGCTGTTGACAGAGCTGAGGACAGCTCTTGGAGTCCCACTCACCTTCATGAGGGGACCTGGAAGGTAGCTGCCTATAGCTGTGACACCCAAACATATTCAGCTATGAGGTAGGACTCTGTTGACCGAGGAGGGAACATGCTTCATGGTGGGGGCAGGGATGACCTGCCAAGATAGGAGAGTTCACAGCAATTGGGTGTGGTGAGCTGTGAGGGACAAGTGTGGGTTGACTGAGTACCCTACAGATAATTTTGTTTTGCTTTTTTTGGGTCACACTCGGCAGCACTCAGGGGTTACTCCTGGTTCCATGCTCAGAAATAGCTCCTGGCAGGCTCGGGGGATCATATGGGATGCCGGAACTGGAACGAATGACCTTCTGCATGAAAGGCAAATGCTTTACCTCCATGCTATATCTCCGGCCCCTAGATCATTTTAATTTGGGATTTTACTGAAGCATTTGGGTGGGCTTCTGGCCTCTGAAACCTAGAATGTTCCAGAAAAATTGGAGGAGGCGGCCAAGGCGAGGGTTGGGCTGGACCAGTGATGGATTGGGCTATTAGTGAGCCAGAGCCCAGAGGGAGAGGCAGGGGGAGGTGGCAGCATTGGAATGTGGGCAGGAAGAAGGCCTGGGCAGTGGGGACATATGACAAGGCATTAATCAAGCTTGCCCATGGGGTGTCTTGGAAGATAGTTTAAGGGAAATGGTTTGCTCTGAGGACAGGGGTAGATATTGAATGATATTTGGTCAAGCTAAGAACTGGTTTCTAGGTGGGGCCAGACTTTGTTTCTCAGACCCCGTCCCAACTTCAGAATGATTAAATATGGCCCCAAGAATGCTCCAGCCATGTCAGGCCCCACTGTCTGGGGACAAATGTATGGACAGGTAGACATATGGGTGGATGGACAGAGGAATAGACTCATGGATGGTTGAATGATAGAGGGTTAGATGGATGGATGTATAGAGGGACATATGAATGGATGGACAGATGGATAGTGATAGATGATGGATGGGTTGATGGACAGATAAGGGATGAATGAATAGAGGGATGGATGATGGATAAATGGGCAGATAGAGTGATAGATAAATGTGGGGCCCGGGAGATAGCATGGAGGTAAGGCATTTGCCTTTCATGCAAAAGGTCATCAGTTCGAATCCCGGTGCCCCATATGGTCCCCTGTGCCTGCCAGGAGCGATTTCTGACCATGGAGCCAGGAGTAACCCCTGAGCACTGCCGGGTGTGACCCCCCCAAAAAAAAGAGTGATAGATAAATGTACAGATGTTAGTTGGATGGATGGAAGGTTGGCTAACCGGTTCAGGCCCCTATGATGAGTTTGCAGCTGGGTGTTCTGGGCTGGCTCACAGAGAAGAAAGAGACTCTTTCAGGAAGAAGGATGTCCCACACTTGGTGGTGGTGAGAAGTTCCAGGAGAAGCAGGCACCAGGAGAAGATGAAACAGTGCTTTTGGTATCCGCAAGAACATTGGGACCACTCTGTGATCACATCCACTAATTCACACATGAAGGAAACCCATATTCGGTCCCTGAGACTTAAGGGGTGATCTTGGTCCAAGCACAGAGTCAGAAGTAGCCCCAGAGTACTACTGGGCATGCAAACTCAAACTGAAACCAACTAAACACAGAATCCTCCACAAACAAACCCAGACACCCAAACCACTCACCAGGAAAGGAGGTGCTTGGTGAGCATAGCTGCAGGGACTAGTAAGGGACACTTCTGCAGCCCTCACCTAGGCGAGACGCACATCTGTGTGGGCAGACTCTCAGCCAATCACCTTCATCATTCATCAAAAGCCTGTTTATTTATTTTTTTGGGGGAAGGAGAAGAACTATATCTGAAGCTGGGGATGGAAGCCTTTGAGTCTCAGCCACCCCAAATCTGAGAGATTAAATTAAATTAATTTATTTGCTTTCCAGACCATACTTGTCTGTGCTCTGCTCCCACTCCTAGTTATGTGCCCAAAGATCACTCGTGGTAGTGTTCAGGAGCCATATGGAATGCTGGGGATCAAACCCAGGTCAGCTATATGCAAGGCAAATATCCAATCTGCTGCACTATCATCCAGGATCCAAGAGTGTTTATTTTAATTTTAATTATTTGGGGGTCATATTCAATGGTGTTCAGAAGTTATTCCTGGTTCTGTGCCCAGGAAACATGCCTGGCAATGCTCAGGGGACTCTATGGGGATCCAGGGATGGAACCAGTTTAGTTATGTGAAAGGCAAACACCTTCTCCACTGTACTATTGCTCCCTTTATTTTTAAAGGATTCATGGTGAAATAAAAGGAACTATTTAATCTGCAGTTAAGATAATGCTGAAACCCTTTAGAGCTGTTAATAGCCTGCCTTTCTCCATGAGGAGCTTTAAAATGTACACAAAGAAGAACCAGAAAGTCAGAACAGAGCTTGTGAGGCTGGGGGCAGAGCACCCATGAAGTCAGGAGAATCCACAGGTGGTCTAGGTTGAGGTCATATCACGTCACCCCCACATGGCTCTCTGCTTCCCGTGGTGGCCTTCCTCCCCAGTCCTAGACCATGGGTGGGACCAAGAGAGTCATTCCAACCAAAGGAAAGAGAGCATAAGACCTATTTCCACTTCCTGAACGGGTCCCCACAATCTTCCATGAGAGACCCCCACTTTTCTTTTGATGCTGGCAGGATTCCCAGAGTCTGGGGGAGGGCTGGGAGGCCAATGGGCAAGACTTAAGTCTTCTTGTACTGGCACACAACA
Organism: Crocidura indochinensis; assembly: GCA_004027635.1. Taxonomy (NCBI): domain Eukaryota; kingdom Metazoa; phylum Chordata; class Mammalia; order Eulipotyphla; family Soricidae; genus Crocidura; species Crocidura indochinensis. The sequence goes on from PVKC010017887.1 coordinate 17,731, forward strand.
AAGATCTATGAGCCAATGGTGCACAATTTGCCAAGAAAGATGAGAGCAATGATACCCACATCTGGGAGTAGAGCGCACATGGTGAATGGTAAGAGTATTTATATAGAAAATGCCAGAGCTGGGCTGGAGCGATGGCACAGAGATAGGGCATTTGCCTTGCACGTGCTGACCTAGGATAGACTGCGGTTTAATCCCTCAGTGTCCCATATGGTCCCCCAAGTCAGGAGTGATTTCTGAGCGCATAGCCAGGAGTAACCCCTGAGCATCACCAGGTGTGCCCCAAAACAAACAAACAAACAGACAGAGCTGGAAGGGTCAGAGTAAGCAGAAAGGATTCTGCAGTTCTTTTGCACTGGTAAAGGGGCTGATGTGATGGAGAACCCAAGTGTGACTTACATGCTATCAGCTACTAGCCTGTACCACCACATAGTATTGCCACCAACTACACTACCATCATGACCACAGGGCAGGTCTCCAATGCCACCCAACACCCCAGAGCCACACCACCACCCCAGAGTCTCACTGACAGGCTCCCAATATCTGTGGTGACTGCTCTGAAAATCTGGACTCACTCTGTGAACAGTTTGGGATTGTAGCATGTGGTAGGAGAGACAGTGATTTCAGGGGCTTGAATACATTGACCCCTTTCCACTTTGGTCTGCCCCTGCATGGCTCAGGCAGTGACTTCCCTCACTAGAATGCCTGATTATGGACAGAATCCTAGAGAAAATCAGTGCCAGCTCCTGAAGGCTCCACACTCAAGGTCAACTCTGGGCCACAGTGGCTCCTGCTATATCAAGTGCTCCATGGGATGGGGTGCCTGCCCCATCTGGGATGCCCATAGCCTCAGTGAATGCCTCATCTTGACACCATGAGTGACCTTGAGGGGCATGTTCCTAGCAGCATGGAAAGAATGTCAAAACTGAGTGAGGGAATTTAGAGCTGAGATTTCTGGAGGTGGCCCAGAAACCAGCGTGTCTGCCATTAGCACTCACCAGACAGCAGTACCCACTGCTGTCTACTGTCTGCTGCTGCCTGATCTCCGAGGAGCTGTCCCTGTCACCTTGGCTATGCTTTACTTCCTCTGATGTGCACTGTGTGTTCAGGTTGTCACAGACTCAGGGTAGAGCCAGGCTGAGCATGGGGTCTTACTCCACGTCTCTAAAGCTCCAGGACCACTTTTCAGGAAGGGTTTCCTCAAAAATAGCTTTCAAGAGCTGGAGAGAGAGTGTATAGTGGGGAAGGCTCTTGTCTTGCATACTGCTGACTGATTTCAATTTCTGACACCACACACGACCCCCTGAGCACTATCAAGAGTGATTCCTGAGTACAGAGCTAGAGTTAGGGGCCGAGCACCTCCAGACTTAGTATCTGGTATCCTCTTAAAAACAAAAACAAAAAAAAGCCCATAATAACAAGAAACCTTTTGGGGCCAGAGAAATGGCTTTGAAGGATAGAGCTCAGGTTAGACATGCAGGAGATCTGGGTTCAAACCCTGGTACGACATGGTCCCTTGAGCACCATAGGGAGTGCTTTGAGTAGGGCTCAGAAACAAAACCAAAAACATCTTCAAAGGAAACAGGATTTGAATGTCTGCTCTGGAACAGAAAATGTCGGTGCTTGGTGAGGAGTTTGTGTTTATATCCACAGGCTGCAGTGTGAATGGTTTGATCCTGAGCAGATATTTTCAACCCAGTCAAAGGGGACGGTGCTCTATGAGCCAGATACAGTCTGTGACCAGTTCAAAGGGGATGGTGTGGTATTGTCATACACCTGTAAAATCACTTTTTACTTTCACTTTTTCTGAGTTAATTAGCACAAGTAACCTTCATTATGTCAACACTGACCCTCAGGTGATTTATGTTAAACCCTGGCTAATAAAAGTGGCAGGGAGAGCAGCAGATAGCTAGAAGCTTGGTTGGTTCAGTAAGATCCAGGAAGCTGCCCAACAATCCCTGCCTGAAATGCATTTTTTTCCATGACTCCACTTGGTTTCTTGTGCTAACCCTTGCTGCTAACCTGCCCATTCCAGGGATGGCATGAACATGAATAAAGTGAATACTATGAACTGCAAGTATCTGAAAGCAAACTCTAGGTGGCAGCTGTCAATCCCTGGGAAACTATCCATCCAGTGAAGCCCAGAATTACCCCCACAAAGTGGGGCCAGAGTGATAAGACAGCAGGGAGGGCATTTGCCTTGCATGTGGCTGACCCAGGTTCAATCC
>PVKC010017888.1:0-19934 GCA_004027635.1 Crocidura indochinensis
GAAGCTAAGGAAAAGTCTCTGTTTGGGGGAAAGAAGGGTGCGTGCCCTGTGTGTTTAGCTACATACCCCCCTTTTCTGTTTGGTAAACACACAAAGAAAATTGATGTGGGCTTGATAGATTGCGTTCTCAATATACTATTTTTCTCCACAAGAAGTAGGATCCCAGAATCAGTAGTACCAGCACTGCCAACAACATGGGTGAGCACATCTGATACATCCAGAGCAGAGCTTATTGCAAAGTAGTAAAAAAAAAAAAAAAAGAAAGAAAGAAAGAAAAAAATGGCTGTTATTTAGCATAGATTTGGGATGAGCTGAAATAAAAGCTTTCAGTCTAGCTTAGATCAGAGCAGGGTGGCCTTTTCCAGGAAACATTTGGTTAGACCTTTTATCTGCAGATTTCAGACCAGTCTTTTAGTTTGTCTAACCATAGAAAGGTCCTTCTAGGTCTTGGGAAAGTAAAGCTTCTTTTCCCTCATTTTCTTCTGGATAGTGGCGGTTATTTTAAGACATCACAATAGATCTTATGACCAATATGACCAGTATGTTGTAGGACACACCTGCAACATTTGAGTTTATAATCCTTAGGTATAATAGATGGGAGTTCCTTTCTTTCAGGAAGATATTCCATTTTACTGGATCTAGGCAAAAAAGGATATTGCCACAATATTAGATATGTCAAAAGATCCATAGGAAAGGAAGCTTAGGATGGTGCATTGGTGTAGAGAGGGTACTATAAGGAAGAGAATGGAGTAGGCCCATGGGGGTATACTATAAGCACCAGTAGCCATAGGTTTCCCTCAGTAGATGCCATTCTCTCCTAACCTTAACTCACAGTTATAATAACAACAGTGTTCCCAAAATTATACATATAAAGAAATATACATATCTCCCTATTTGCCTAATAAGGTTCAAGGTAGGTCAGTTTTGGAAGACTGCTTATAATATTACTCTCCAAGAAATACACACCCTTCAGTTCTCAGGTTTACTCCTGACTGCACTCAGGAAATACTTGTGTTTGTGTTTGGAGAACCAAATGGGATTCCATGGTGAGTCTTTAGGTCAGCCACATTCATGGCAAGCACCCTGCCCACTGCACTATCTCTTGCCCCACTTGTTTGAGTTTTAATCTTAATATACATTCCTATTAAGAAGCAGAATAAACACTTTGAAAGCAATATCTTTAGTTTAGAGGCTTTTTACTCTAAATTCTATTTTAAGAATTACCTCTGTGTATTTTAGATCTAGCTTTCAGGAGAGAAAACAAACAAGAATACTTTAAAAGCATACTTCAAATGTCCGTTAAAAATGTGTTTAACTGAGGACATTGGTGGCTGGAAATATGTACTAGTGAAGGTTGTTGTACATTGTATGACTGTAACTCAATCATGAATGACTTTATCTGTGAAAAAATTAACTCCATTATGAACAGCCTTGTAACCAGAGTGTTTAAATTGGGAAAAAATAGTGTTTAAAAATTCATTTTAGGGGGCCAGGCAGTGGCGCTGGAGGTAAGGTGCCTGACTTGCCTACGCTAGCCTAGGACGGACCACAGTTCGATCCCCCAGTTTCCCATATGGTCCCCCAAGCCAGGAGCGACTTCTGAGCGCATAGCCAGGAGTAACCCCTGAGTGTCACTGGGTGTGGCCCAAAAACCAAAAAAAAAATTCTTTTTAGTTCTGACGAGGTAACTCAAAGTTTTGAAGACTCACTTTGCTTACCACAAAGCCAAGTTTGATCCCCAGCACCTCATGCTTCCCTCCATCTATCCAGGAACAACCCCTGAACATTGAGATATGGCCTGTTCCCGAGCTCCTCCAAAATGCATTTTAAAATGTTCACATCTTATTATTATAAGAATGGATGGTATATCTCCCCTGGACAGAAATTAGGGAGTGTGAGGACTCTTCAGCACAGCATTGCAATCTCCTAGCCAACCTTGCATTCTAGACCCATCTCTGCACATCAGTTCATGAGAACAATGAACTGAAGAGCTAGTAGTGTAAGGACTAACTTCTACAATAAACATGATTAGATAAATCCCAGAATACTTTCAGGATTCAAAGAAACTTTATATTCCATGGGTCTAAACCTCATAATGATAAAACTTCGGGGTTTGCCCAAGAGTTTCTCTTCTTATGTGCTATTTCTTTCTGGGTTTCCTTTCAGAATAATACCTACTGTTCCATGAAAAGTTCAAGTCTGGAAGATTTTCACTGTATGAGAAAAAGAAAAACATTCACTTTAGATCTGACATCAGAGATATTTAGAGAAATAATAAGTAAAGGCATTCAGTTTTGCTCCATAAGTGGTTATTATGTTCTGTAAGAAAAAAGGTGTCAGAAAAACTTATGTGTAGGACTTTGATATCACATCTGGCATTGTGTCACTTTGATAATTCCTTCTTAACCCAAATAAATTTGGGGATGTGGCTGGGTTTTCTGATTTTCATTTGATGATCTGAAGTGGATTTGGATCATAAAAAACTCCATGTATCAGTTAGGTAGTAAAATTAAATTATGCTCGTATTAAACATTTGGCAAGACTATTCTTTTCTTTTTTATTTATAATATCTTTTTTAAGCATCTTGATTAAAAATATGATTGTGATTAGGTTTCAGTTATGTAAAGAACACCCCCCTTCACCAGTGCAACATTCTCACCACCACTGTCCCAAATCTCCCTCCATCCCACCCCACCCCCACCTGTACTCCAGACAGGCTTTCTAGTTCCCTCATTCATTCACATAGTCGTGATAGTTTTCAGTGTAGTTATTTCTATAATTGCGCTCACCACTCTTTGTGATGAGCTTCATGAAGTGAGCTGGAAGTTCCAGCCCTCCTCTCATTGTCTCAGGATTGTTGCAAAAATGACTTTTATTTCTCTTAAAATCCATAGATGAGTGAGACTATTCAACGTCTCTCTCCCTCCCTCTGACTTATTTCACTCAGCATGATAGACTCCATGTACATCCATGTATAGGAAAATTTCATGACCATGACTTCACCTCTCCTGATGGCTGCATAATATTCCATTGTGTATATGTAGCACAGTTTCTTTAGCCATTCGTCTGTTGAATTGCATCTTGGTTGTTTCCAGAGCCTGGATACTGTGAATAGTGCTGCAATAAATATAGGTGTGAAGAAGGAAATTTTGTATTGTATTCTTGTGTTCCTAGGGTATATCCCTAGGAGTGGAATAGCTGGGTCAAATGGGAGCTCAATTTCCAGTTTTGGGAGGAATCTCCATATCACTTTCCATAGAGGTTGGACTAGATGGCATTTCCACCAGCAGTGGATAAGATTTCCTTTCTCTCCACATCCCCGCCAGCACCGATTATTTTCGTTCTTTGTGATGTGTTTGGCAAGACTATTCAAGAGGAAGTGGAATGCTGGTCATCAAAGTTATGAATTCATCTAAACAAATAAGTAAACCAAGGCCCCAGAAATAATAAGATTCATTGGGATAAGATAATCTCCTAAAAAAATCCATTTTTCTTTGAACAAAATAGTCATGGCTCATCTGTTAAAATAGTTTCCACTAAAGTTTTTTATTTAAAAAATCATTAAATAGGGGCCGACAAGGTGGCGCAAGTGCTAGCCAAGGAAGGACCGTGGTTCAATCCCCCGGCGTCCCATATGGTCCCGCCAAACCAGGGGCAATTTCTGAACACTTAGTCAGGAGTAACTCCTGAGCATCAAACGGGTGTGGCCCCAAAAAACAAAAACAAAAAAAAATCATTAAATAATAGCAGATTAAAATGTCACAAATTAGATCAAGGAAACAAAAAGAAGAGCAGGGAGAAAAAATAGGAAGTAGAGGAAGTGGAGAATGAGGAATGTCAGTTTACTTTTTTGAGAAACAACACAAAACCATAAAGGTATAGGTTTGTTAAAATAATAAGTGATAGCCTAAAAGATTAAATTTAGAACATTTGCCTAGTAAAAAAGAAAAAATCATTGAAATGAATTGGTGAAAATATCTATCTTGTGGGGCCAAAGAGAAAAGGGAACACAGCAGGTCGTGCCATTTGCTTTACACAAGCAAATTTTTACCCCAGCACCCCATAGGGTTCTCTGAGCCTTTCTAGGAATGGAAATCCCCGAGTGCAGAGACAGGAGTAAGATCTGAGTTACTGCCAGGCATGATTCAAAACAAATAAGGGAAAGAAACATTGATCATTATTTGGTTTTTCAGTTTCTTTAATTAAAGAGGAGTCAATTGGTGCTTTGGATTTTACCTTTAGACTTCCCATAAAAGTCTCTTGAGAAATTTGGGCCAGAGCAATAATATAGCAGGTAGGGCTTTTGTCATGCATGTGGCCAACCTGAGTTTAATCCTTGGGATCCCATATGGTCTCCCAAGTCTGTCAGAAGTGATTTCTCAGTGCAGAGCCAGAAATAATCTCTGAGTGCTGCAGGGTGTGTCACAAAAAAACAAGCAAACAAAAAGTCTCATAAAAACGGTGCATTTCTTAAATATTTAACTACTAGGAGAAAAATATTCACAACAATGGAATAAGTTCTTTGGGGAGCCCTAAAGACCAACTTCACAAAACTTTAGGGCTAATCCAGGAATTTTTTTAAAAAATGAATTAATTCTTATCAAGCTTGAGAGAAGCCTATCTTATTTTACAAGGAACTGTTATTTCACACTATGTTCCGTAAGTTGGTCCATTAAAAAGCACAGTCTCTCTGAGTCAAGAAATACTGTAGTAGCAAATACATAAACTAAATCACATCAGCTAAACTAACCTTTCTCAATTCTTGCCTAATCTCCAACATCACTAGTTTTCATTTGCCAGCGTGTTCTCTGTATAAATAGAAAATTAGACAAGGCTTAGTTGTTGAGCCATCATTTTGTTTCCATGGCAAATAAATTAGTTTAGGAAACACATTAAATCCTATCTTATTTCTTGTAAAACTTATAATCACCACAATTTGGTGTTGAGTAGTAAGTAGACCTCATAGCACTAAAAAATTGTTGTGTGTAATTCCAGTTAACAACCTGAAATATTTCCAAGCAATTCTGGTCTGGAAACTTCACAAATATGCTCTATCATGAAATCTCTAGTTTAATTTATGTGTTTTTAACATCTACTATAATCATGTACACAACACCTGTTATCTTTACTAATGGATGGGAAAGAAGGAAGATTCATAAAAATAGCATTGGTAACGAATAGTGTCATTGAGTTTGATATCATGCCAAATACGCTTTAATTTTTCTATCATTCATTTCTTCTTTCATCTGAGAGGGAAATTCTGCTGTTCAGTTGCACTTTAAGAAGGCCAAAATACTTGCATTACTATATCTCTTCATAGCCAACAAGGAGTTTGCTTCAGGAATTCATGGAAGGGATGAGAAGTGAGAAAACAAAACAGAGAGAGGATTGGTAAAGAGATGACCATGCTTTGAGATCTGACCATACTTGAGAAACTCTTATCTATATGTTCCCTGAGCAGTATGTTTATGTGGGTATGGTCATTCCATATGAGAAATGAAAAAAAGAAATTTTCAAAAGTTGCTTGTCAGAATGAAGATCCAGTGATCCACTTTTGTAGTATTTCTTCTCCACTGATGAGGAAATTAAAGTTTAAATTGTCTTATAGTTGGATAACTTATGACCTTCAACATACAGAATACAGACATTTCTAGAGTAAAAATTGTCTTTTTGTAGCTGTCATTGCCTTGAACTCAGAAAATCATGCCTCCCCCCTCCAACATAATGATTTCCCTCTGGAAAAAAAATTTATGCTGATATATCTCAAATTTAGAGATCAAAGGCTTCTTGAAATACCATTGCATTTAGTACCTGACTTCTCTATTCTCTCCACAGTCCTTTGCTGGGTCTAACTTTACTCCGAAGAATTTGCCACATATTGGTTCTTATCATTCATTTTTGTACATTGTATATTGGTGACACAACTTTCTTTGAAGCTAACACAACTTTCTTGGAAGGAAAATAGTGCAAATCCTGAAGCATGGGTGGATAGTTTTTCATTGAAAAATCATTACTGACAAGAAATTTTTCTTTTATGCAAGGTCAACTTGAAACTATACCCTTGGTTTGGAATGGATCTACAAAACCTAGTGGAAAGAAAGATGGAAAAAAAGAACAGGAGAGAGCACTGACAGAAGAGAAAAACGGTCTAGTCACAAAGCACCACATCCACCAAATTTCAGGACTCCTGGGACAAATGCTCTCACAGTCTACTGTAAGAATACAAGACCTTCAGCCACTGGGGGGTTAGCCTGCCTTGATTCTTGACATTCAAAGAGCCAGAAAGCTTTCTCTGCTGTGTCCAATCTGATGATGGCTTTTCTGAAGGTGCACCTGTCCATGAGTTCTATATTTAGAAATCAAATCCCAATACATTTCAAATAAACTCTGAACTTGAATGATTCGGGAGTGTTTTGTCTTCAACAGTATGCTAGAATCTTCCCGACAATGACCTAAATTGCTATTTGCAATGAATCTTAATCTACACACTTGTGTAGACGAATGCTGTACCAGGCTGTTGCCCCCATCGGATCATGGTGGTTAACTTTCTTTCCATTTGAAGCGAGCAAATTTGAATCAAATGGCTATGTCATCCACTCCATGTTCACATCAGCTATTTCAAAAGCCCCAAGATTAAAAGTTAATTCCATCCCCTTAATTCAAGAGACATATAAATGGCATTCTGGGTAGAGCCAACTCTTCTTTATCCCTCTTTCATGCTGTCTTCTCACTAATTCTTGGTTGTTCAAATGCTACCTACATAATAAAAGCCTTGAGTTAATTTACTAAGATTTTACACCAGTGCAAATGAAAGAAAGGAAAGTGCTAAACAAGGCAATTAGCACTCTGTTTAGTGCGCTCCCAAAATAAATGTAGGCAATTTACAATTTGGCAAATGGTACTCTAGCCAGATCCAACTCATTTATGCCTAAGGGGGTGGTACAGTTCATTAGGGGGAAAAAGTGTTTATATATATTATGCGATTGAGGCCCAACCCATTTTGTACTCCAGCAACAGATGCGACTTCTCCTGAGGTTTATTAGTGTTTCTTGCAGAAAAAAAATGCCCAACTAGTCTGCTTTCAAATAAATGGTCCTCCCAAAGAAGGCCTTGGACAGTGGGGTATTAGGCACGGACTCTCCAAGATGGCCGGTGTGTGGCTAAGTGGGTAGAGGGGCAGGGTGGCAAAAGTTATAGTCGTGGTTGGACCCACTTTTGCACTTCTAGAAGCAAGCATTTCCCCCTCTGACTCCAGTCGCCTTGATGGATTGGAATTGTTCATTTGAAGTACGACTGACTGTTTCTTAATTGACAAGGGGGTTGCTCCGAGCCTTTCATGTTTATTCTTGTAAGCCTCTTATTAGTGCAAAAATAATAGATGTTGTTAATGTAGACTCACCACCAACATTAATATTTAAGATGCTGGAATGATAAAGGTTAAACATGTGTTTATATTGCCTTTGAACAAAGAGCTTTACAAAAGAGTTCAGAAACACAATGACAGGCAGAACTTGGAATAAGGACGCCCCATCTGAGACTGAGTCTGAGTTTCTTCTTGGGATTTGCTCTTGATTTTAGGAAGATAAAATTGGGGTAGTTCACTTTCATGGATGACTGACACCTGGATTTTGTGTTCCTGCTGGAAAGTAAATATGAAAAATTGACATAGGAAAGGAGATGCAGTAAAAGCCGCAGCTTTTCTTGTTTTGTTCTTTTGCCTTTTCAAGGTTTTTGTTGTTGTTGTTGTTGTTTTCTTTTATTTATGATTCTAAAGAGCTCCACACAGTAATTACCAAAAAAAAAATTATAAAAAAGTAAAGAAAAAGTAAGAAGAAAAGCATTCTTTTGTGCCCTCTAGCTGCTGGAAGCACAAATGAAAAATAAAATTCTCTGATGATTGTATTTACTTAATCTCGTTTGGAGACCCTGCCCATGACCACACACACACAAACACACACACAGTTACTATGAACAAAACTGTATTCTTTTTTATTTATTTATTTATTTTGGTTTTTGGGTCACACCCGGCAGTGCTCAGGGGTTACTCCTGGCTCCATGCTCAGAAATTGCTCCTGGCAGGCACGGGGGACCATATGGGGTACCGGGATTCGAACCGATGACCTTTTGCATGAAAGGCAAATGCCTTACCTCCATGCTATCTCCCGGGCCCCACTTTATTCTTTTTTAATAGAAATCCTGTCCACCAAAATGGTACAAATGGAAAATAAAAGTTTCTGCAATATTTTAAAAAATGTATTACTTTATTTAAATACCAGGGTTACAAGATTGCTCGTAATATAGTTGTTCTTTTTAAGCGACTGCAAAGTTTCTGTCCTTGAACAAACTTTTCCTCCTTTTCCATGAGATAAAATGGAGCAAGAACTCAGGAGGGACACTCAGTAACTTCAATCTGTCCATCACATCAAGCAATTACTAAACATGACACACAATTTTCCACTACACGTTGCTGGGAATATTGATCCCCAATCTGAATTCTGTTTCTACGGGAAGTTGAGTACAGATTGCAAATCCCAGTGGCACTGTTTTAGGGATATAGTAATTTCTTTTAGACTTGAGGACAATGTGAGATTGCTGATGGCTGCTTTAAAAAATGGTATGTGCAGATTTCATTTATTTTTCCCTTTTAGTTTCCTTTTCTCCTTTTTGGTGCCAGGATGTGCTCCATATTAACCCTTCAGAGAAGGTTGGGTTTGTGGATGGCCATTCTGAGAGCAGTTTGGGCTACGAACCCTATTGATCGAGGGCTGCAATGCAAACCTGAAAAATCAACACTCCAAGGGGCTGTTTCCTCACCCTAGAGTAGAATGTTCTGTGAAGGTGGCTTATGTTGGTAGAGAATCCACTGGGGCAAATCCCCCCCACTTGCTCTATCCATTGTACAATTCATCAGTAGAGGAGGGAATGAATGTCTTGTAGCTTGGCACATGAATGATGCTTAGATTTGTGGAAAAGAATAAAGAGCTAGTTGAAAAGTCACCTATTTCTTCTTTTTCTGGTTTTATTTTGTTTTTGTACCACACCCGGTATCTCTCAGGAGTTACTCCTGGCTCTGAGCTCAAAAATTACTCTTGGAGGGCTTAGGGGACCTTATAAAATGCTGAAGATTGAACCTGGGTCAGCAGCAAACAAGGCAAATGCTCTACCTACCAGCCGTGCTATTGTTCCTACTTATTCCATTCTATTTATTCTTTTTTTTGTTTTGTTTTGTTTTTTTGTTTTTGGGTCACACCCGGCAGTGCTCAGGGGTTACTCCTGGCTCCATGCTCAGAAATTGCTCCTGGCAGGCACGGGGGACCATATGGGGCACCGGGATTCGAACCGATGACCTTTTGCATGAAAGGCAAACACCTTACCTCCATGCTATCTCCCGGGCCCCCCATTCTATTTATTCTTATGATATTAAAAATATCCAACTATCCAAATATCTTCAGAAGAACATTTTCCTCACTGTCATCTATGTTTTGGATATATCTTGGAAAGTATGGGAGCAATGGGTGAGGCTGGGAAATAAACCGAATTCTGTATTCATTCAAGGAAATAAACCAAAAAAACATCAAAAAATTAAAAAGAACCCCCCCCCCCCATCTCTCTACCCACACCTCCAAGTGAGCACAGAGATCAGAGGCCCAGCCTGGTCTCAGACCTTCCCAGTAAGTAATTCCTGGTCGAGTGGTAAGTTCATCACCAGAGGCTCAATCGCCACAGATGCTCCAAGTGGCGCTTCCTGAGTCACTCTGATGTGGTGGAGAAATCCAAGAAATGAAAGGAAATCAAATTAGTCAGCAGAGCCAGAGAATAAAGGTCAGGTCCGCCAGCATCTGAGTAAACAGCTTATGCCAACACGGTCATCTTCAGGCAGGAACTAATTAAGGGGCTGATTGTCTTGCTAGTGAAACCTCAAAAATGCCTGGTTTTGAATTATTAAAAAACATGTGCGCTCACACACACACACACACACACACACACACACACACACACACACTCCCAACACAAAATCCCTCCACTGTGCATTACGCCTGATGAAAAAGATAGGCAAGCTGAATGTCCAACGGAATTGTGTCTCTAGGAGTGAGCGAGTCCCCCTAAATCCCCAGCTTTCTTGCTTGCTTGCTTGCTTGCTTGCTTTTTTTCCTTTTAAGTTCCATTTTTCTTCCTTCCAGGGAGCAGAAAGTAAAGCCTCAAGCCTGTGTTGTCACGGATCTGAGCTTTGTCTGCCCAGCTCAGCTGGTATTTAATTGGTCAGCCCTGGGAGGGCCAGCTCCTTGGAGGTAATGAATATTGACTGTTTATGTTGAAATGTCATTGTGAAAAGAAAAACCCAGCGCCAGAGAGGGAGAGAACCACAGTGAGCTTTCGAGGCACAAAAGGGACACCGGTGAAACGCAGGCATTGAAAAGCAAAGCAGCTGAAATCCACAGCCCCATGCAACAGACGTGACCTGTTGGGTGTCTGGGAATTTTAAGCTTGCCATTGACAGGTGAAGAAGTAATTCTTATGCCTGTGATAAGTGGAGGTTGTGTGTGTGTGTGTGTGTGTGTGTGTGTGTGTGTGTGTGTGTGTGTGTGTGTGTGTTGTGTTCCTAAAAGGACACACAGAGATCAGGATTCTTAGATGTCCTTTTAATTGATCATTTTAATTCATTCTTTTTTAATGGAATGATTCTTGAGTTCAGAAGAAACTTAATAGTTGAATTATTATAGTCCGTTCACATAACATAAAGGGACCAACATTTCAGGGCATACAAAGGACATTTTAGGCTGGAACAAAATTCTCTTTTTGTTTGTTTGTTTTGTTTTGGAGGGGTCACACCTAGAGGTGCTTAGGATTTACTCCTGGCTCTGCACTCAGAAATTGTTCCTTGCTCGGGGAACCATATGGGATGCTGGGGATTGAACCCAGTTCTGAAGTACTTCAGTCACATGCAAGGCAAATGCCCTACCACTATGTAACAACTCTGGCCCCTAAATTCTCTTAAAATGGGTAAGGTCTGCAATTTTTTTTACCAAGTTTGCTCAGGATCTCTGTGTTCAGGGGTGCAACAGGGTGCCGAGGATGGAATTAGGGTCCACTGCAGGCCAATCAAACACCTTCATTCCTGTCCTATCTCCCCACACCTGGGCTTGCAGTTTGAGATGCACCTGAGACAATTAAAAGGTTCTGTTTTTATCAGACACCCATAATCATTGTAAATTTTAAGGTTAAAAAAGAAAAAAAAAGAGGAATATCAGGGTTGAAAGACAAGTAAAAATAATCATTCAGTTAGGGGATATTATTAAGTTAACAATTTGGGGCATGAAAAGTGATCAAAATAAGGGGAGGTTTGGGGGGTTGGGAAATAGTACAATGGGAAAGTCCGTGCCTTGTATACAGTCAACCCCCAGCACCTTATATGATTCTCTGAGTACTCTGGGAATGATCCCTGAGTAATCCCAGAGCAAGTAGCAAACTCTGAGCACAGCCATCTATGTCCTCAATTCCACCACCAGCACCCCCCTCCCCCCAAAAAGAAGAGATAAAGAAAATGGGGCATCATTTATGGGGTATCTTGGAAAGTGACCCATGACTGACAACTAAAATGGAGGTCCCTTTAACCCCTTTAGTTCAAATCTATCTTCTATTGCCACATCTAAGTGTGGTTTTGCTAGGAAACTCAACTCGATTCACCCACAAGAAATTGTAAATCATGAATGAATTGAATTTTTCAACTATTCTTATCTGTCCCTTCACTGTTGAGTCATTGCAGGAAGAGGCAGCAAGGAGAATTTTTGAGTGATTTGGAGGCGTAGGCAGAGCTGACGCTGCTGAAGTTTGAATCTTAGGGTGCTGTTCACCCTTCTGTCTCTTACCCACTTTGGGTTTCCTGACCACTCTGCAAATCAACAAGAGCCACAAGTATGTATGTATTGCCTTTTTCTTGCGTCAAAGAAGGGAAAGGGAACAAAGGGAGGACTATGTAATGGTTGAGTCACACTCATGGGAAAAAGAGAAAGACTGAAGAAAACTTGAGTTTCTGGTCCTCATGAATAGACAGTTATATTTATAATGGGGCATTACAGTTCACATATTTAAAGTTCACATATTTGAACTTTTTCACAATTGAGACCTCCATTAGGGCAAATTTCTGATGCAAGACCTTTCTCTTTGGAATGCTCCCCAGTACAGATGGGGGTTGCTCATTTTTATTGTTTAGCCATTCCATTCTATATATTTGGATTAAGTGCACAAACAGCAATGCCCAGGGATTCCACCTGGCTTTGCACTCAGGAATCTCTCCTAGAAGTGCTCAGGGTACTATATAAGATGCTGGGGGTCAAGCCTAAGTTGACTGTGCGCAAGGCAAGAGCCTACCCATTGTAATAGCTCTCTGGCCCTCGTTACATATTTTTTTATTTTAAATAAGTTATGTGATCAGGACTCAGCCTGTGTCACACAACCCTCCAGAAGCTCACCTCCTGGAATGAACAAAACTGCCTGTCCGTGCAGAGCTATACTTCATAAGCTCTTGGCTGACTGTTTATGTTATGCGCAATTGAGATGTTTTGTGTCTTGTGATGACATATCAGAAACTTCCAAGATAAAAAATAAAGAAAGAAAAAAAGAAAGAAAGAATGAATGAATGAAAGGCAGAAAAGAAATAAAGAGAAAGAAAGGAAAAGAAGGAAAGATCAAAAGAAGGAAGAAAGGATCCAGGGAAAAAAGAAAGAAAGAGAAAAAAGAAAGAAGGAAAGAAGAAAGAAAGAAAGAAAGAAAGAAGAAAGAAAGAAAGAAAGAAAGAAAGAGAAGAAAGAAAGAAGAAAAATAAAGAAGAAAGAAAAAATACGACACCATGTTCACCTGCAAAGAAGTCATTAAAAGAAGCAGCAAAGTGAACCTCTGTCAACTTGTTAGGACCAAAAGGAGATTGTGCCTTCAAATATGGAAGGCGGGGATGCCAGTGACTCCTATGATTACTGACACAAAAGAACCCCAGGGTGTCAGAGGTGCTTCATGCCAGGAAAGTTCAGGTGTTGCTAAATTCATTAACGTGTCAGTCTGAGAAGATGCTGTGTCACTCCTGTAGTCTGTAGGGAGGAAGTTGATCTCTACTTGTGGCTGTCAACACACTATCATCTTTATTTCCTTGACTCTGCACCTCATTTCCCATCTGCGAGAGGTTAAGGGCCACGGGTAATGGCTTCTTAAAAGGATCCTAATATTGACCACAGAGCATTTGAACCTGCCCTTTTCCCACCACATCTTACCCCCCACCAAATTATGATTATTTTTTGATGCTCCAAGTCAAACATACCAGTAATCTTTTTGCTTGCAAGGTTTTGCAAATGAAGGTGCAGAGCACCCTAACTTTTTACTCTTTTATTTTTATTAAGGATAAATCCATATACTTTTATTCTGTTTTAGTTTGGGAGCCACATCCACCGACAGGGGTTACTCCTGGCTCTGCACTCAAAAATCGGGGGACCATATGGAATGCCAGGAATTAAACCAGGGTCCATTCTGGATGGATAGCACGCAAGGAAAATGCCCTACCGCTGTGTTATCACTCCAGCCCAATGCATATACTTTTCTTTATAAGAGAGATGTTTGTGGTAACAGACAATCATGGTAAATGTTGATAGGAAATAGACATTTGAATCTCCAAATACTGACAAGTTTTTTTTTCCTTCTTCCTTTCTGATTGCTTTCTTGAAATTTTTATTTGAATAGCTTCTTTTGAAAATGGGTGGCTTGATATAAAGAATCTCATGATAAATACAATGCTAACACATGGTCCATATTTGACAAGATACAGAATATTTAGATGGGCACGTGTATTCAAAAGTATTAGGGTTGTTCTAGTTAGATACAGCAACAAATGAAGCAAATTCTTTTGTAGATCGAACAAATACCTACCTTATGACATCAGGAAAGAGGACATTTATCATTTCTAAAGACACGAGTGTTGATGTATGGCAGTTGGACTTGGACATGCTCTTTGGATAATCCACGGTAATGACAGCTGAACCTGGACATGTCCCCTTGTTTTGCTGGGTATAAAATAAAAAACTTAGACCTTTGCGGTGGGACCTAGGATAGTGACCAGAGCAGTGCCAGCTCTCCATGGGGGTACCAGCATTGGAGAGATGCTGCCTGCTCTGTATCTATTCTTTTCTCTTTCATTCTTGACCCAGGTCTTCCTTGGACACCTCTGGCAGATGAATTATCTCTCCCTCTCTCTCAGAACCCCCTGGGCAGTGGCGTCAGCCCTCAAACTACAAAGAGGAATAAAAAGTATGCTTGGTTTCTATTACTCTCTTCTCTCTCATAGTCCTGGGTGGGCAATCACTACATATTGGCATCTTTGGGTGAGCAAAGACCCAGCAGCCAGGTTCTACAGACCTCTGAGAGCCTGGCATCACCAGGAGCTTTCATGGAGGTTTTTTTTTGTTTTTGCTTTTTGGGCCACAACCTGTAATGCTCAGGAGTTACTCCTGGCTCTGTGCTCAGAAATCACTCTTGGCTGGGGGAACCATTTGGGACTCCAGGGATTGAATGAAGATTCGTACTGGATTGACCTCGTGTAAGGCAAATGCCCTATCTATGTGCTATCACTCCAGCCCTTACATGGAGGGTTTTTAAAAGTCAAATGACATTAGTATATTTTGTTTTATTAAATCAAGTTGGAAATATATTAACCTAATAAAAATTTATTATCTACATGAATTATTTCATAAAAATTAAGTTGTCATTTTTTTATTACTTGGTTCTGGGCAACATGCTTAATGTTTTTCAAAGAAGGAAGTAGAATTGTAATATTTTTTGGCAATTTTGTTCAAACTTCAAGTGTAAAAAGATAACGAGGAAATGGCAAACATCCTTCTTAGCTAAAAGCTGAGTGCAATTTCTACAAAGATAAAGGTAATATTTTCTTGATTTGAGTTTTTCAAGTCATTGCTATTTATTTGTATAGAGGTGGCACTTAGAAAATGTGTCATAGTATTGTTCTAATTCTTTTGACACTAACACAACATTTACTTTATATATATGGAAAATAATGTGACTGAAAAATAAGTTTGTCGGTCTATGTTATTGAATAATTTTAAATCTGCTTGCTCTATTTCATGGGTCTATTGAAAATATATTTAAATTCTAATATTTTTCTGCCCTTCCCTTTATCTCCATTACCTGTTCTATTATCAATCCCTTTGCATCAAACAGCACTTTCTTTCTTTTTCTCTTTCTTTTTCTTTCTCTTTCTTTCTTTCTTTTTCTTTCTTTCTTTCTTCCTTTCTTTCTTTCGTTCTCTCTTTCTTTCTTTCTTTCTTTCTTTTGTTCTCTCTTTCTTTCTTTCTTTCTTTCTCTTTCTTTTCTTTTTTCTTTCCTTTCTTTTTCTTTTTCTTTCTTTTCTTTTTACTTATCTTTCTTTTCCTTCTTTTTTATTTCCTTCCTCTCTTCTTTCTTTCCTTTTTTTCTTTCTTTCTCTTTCTCTCTTTTGTCTTTCCTTTCTTCCCTTGCTGCTTGCTTTGCTTTTCCACTTTCTTTTTGGTTTTACTTTCATATCTGGTGATGCTTAGGATTAATCCTGACTTTATTCTCTGGGTATATTCCTGGTGATGCTCATGGGACCATACATGATGGTGGTTGGAACTAGAACCTGGGCTAGTTGCATGCAAGACAAGTTTCCTAATCCCTGTTCTATCTCTCTGGCCCCTGTACTTTTCTTGAAACACAGAGAATAATTCAGCACAGAGATTACTAAAGCTCATGGAATTTGTCTTTTCCCTATCCCTAACACAAATCCTCAATTTTAAGACTTGGTAAGCTTGCTATCAAAGGGATGACTTTACTAATTCCAAAATAAACAACTTCTCTTTCTAAGCAACGTATGTACATATTCATTCTTTTTGACTTTTCAAAATGGGCCCAAATAATTTTTTCACACACACACACACACACACACACACACACACACACACACACACACACACACACGGTAAAGGCATACTCATGATGATTTCCTGACCAATCAGAAAAGATTTTTCCTGCACTCCCAGATGAAAAAGCACCTTTTCAGGCCTTTCTTTGAAAACTCCTTTTTTGACATGCTTGCAGTGGGCTGTGAAATGTACTCTCTCTGTAGGAGAAAAATTCAGTTAAAGATGACTAGGCTCACTGCTATTGTGGGAGCAGATGTTGGCCAAGTTTGCCTCGGCCAATTTAGGAAGCACTAAACCCAGGGAGAAGCAGTGGGGTGTCAGAGATAGCTCCCCCCATCCCCATGCCAACAAACCCTTCAGATAAAATTTTCAAGTGGATTCTGGTGGTTGCATTGTCAGGCCCTCTGGGTAGTTGGTGGGGGGTAGTGGTGGTGGTGGTGATGGTTACACTTAGGACTTGGTCTTGCTTTGTGGGAAGAAAGAAAATCAATCTTTGTGCCACAAAGATGGAACTGCTGATGCAAATAGTCACTGAAACATGGAGAGTCTTGTAAGGAAGGCTCAGAGGAAATAACTCCAGGCTTCCTGCAAATGCTAAAACTACATCAGTGCTCTCCAGATGCAGGAAAGGAGGTGGGGTTGACTGGAAACGAACAGGGGGTGAATTGGCCCTGGCCTCAAAGAGGTGTGATTTTTTTTTTATCAAGAAAGAAGACAAACAGCAAAGATTGGGTATTTATCTGTAGACTGGAAAAAAAGAAATATAATTGAAGATGCACTATTCTTTATTCACTAGAGTTAAAGCCCACCTCCTGTTCAGGATAGCTTGTGCAGAGATCTCTAGAAGGGCTATAGTAACTCTGTGGATAGTTATCAACGGCCACATGTTGGGCTTTTGTGGGTCTTCAGGACTTATTCAATATTGATGATGGCACCCAGCGATGGACCATCTTCCCACCTGAAGATTTGTCAAAGCATTCTGCAGCAGAAACATTTTTTTTTTTGGTTTTTGGGTCACACCCGGCAGTGCTCAGGGGTTACTCCTGGCTCCATGCTCAGAAATTGCTCCTGGCAGGTACGGGGGACCATATGGGGCACCGGGATTCGAACCGATGACCTTTTGCATGAAAGGCAAACACCTTACCTCCATGCTATCTCCCGGGCCCAGCAGAAACATTTTTTAGAAAGTATTTAGCATTATAATGTAGGCAATAACTGAAGAAAGGACACAAGGGCCATTCACAGTAGCGTTCAATGTAATCACTTGCCTTGTTGCTGAATTTTTTCCAACACTGAAAGCTCAACCATTGTCTTAGGAATAACCACTTTTGAGTCAGAAATAAAAGCCTGAATTTCAAGACTCTGATGCATTCATTTCTCATGCCTAAATTTTGAAGTTTAGACTGATTCACTTATTCTTCTTGGGACCCATAACATGGCTATCCTCAGAGACTGGCTCTGGAGCTCAGAGTTCACTCCTGGAAGGTTCCTGGATGCCAGGCTTTGAATATGTGTCAGCAAGGCAAATGCTCTCCCTTCTGTACTATCATTCCAGACCCTCTCTTTGATTTTTTTAAATTAATTTTACAATCTTCAAAATTCTTTTACTTACCCCAGGGCTTTGCATTAGGAATGACAGATATAAACTTAGAGGACACTTTTTATATTATTATAAATCGTAATTTGCTTCTGTCCTGCTGATTTGAAGTAAATACCAATCAAATGTTTTCTGATGGTGTATGGACAAATTTTTTTTGCTTCATTTTTTGTGAGGTGACAAATTTAAGGGATTTGGGTCACACCAGCAGTGCTCAGGGATTTTTACTCCTTTCTCTGTACCAAGAATGACCCCTTACAATATTTAGGGAACCAAAGGTGGTGGTAGGAATTAAACTGGGTCAGTGACATGTAAGGCAAATGTCTTCTACCATGGAATCCCCCCTCTTTTTGTGAATTTGTTATGGCAGCTTTAGAAATCTCCCTTCTTTTTTCCCTCCCCCCCTCTCTCTCCTCTCCTCTCCTCTTCTCTTCTTTTAGATATTCTTGGCAAGACACATAGAATTTAATATGGGCTTACTTTTTTATTTTTTTTTCACTCGAGAAAGAAATCTTAGTTTGGGAAAATATATATATCCATTTGTGTGTATATATATACATATATATACATACATATCCATTTTTTCTAAAATACATCTTAAATCAAAGCAGGGAAGATAAAATAAAAACAGGCATACACTTTATACCAATATTCACAAGTGAAACTGTCAGATATAACTTGAAGGCCACTCTCTAGGATTTATAGAAAAAGTATTATATGTATAATTTCACCTTGATTCTTAGTATTAAAGGCAAAAATCCTTGCCCTGAAATCCTACTAGGAGGAACTGGAAAATGGGCCGTGTTGGCATTCTTTTGCAATGAATAAGGGTGACCCATTTCTCTGTTGGTCTATTCCTCTAAAATACATCCACTTGGCAGGGTGGAATACATCAGGGAGAGGTCACTTGGTGGGGCAGTGGCAGAAACCTGGCATGGTGCAAGCTGTCCTGTGTGAAAGAAGGAAGAAAATAGGGCACCAGGACATATGCTCTCATTTACTGTCAGCACAAAGCTGCATTCTGACATTGGCTTTGAGGAGGAAATTATGACATTTAAAAGAATCTCCCAAGCTTTATAAAAAGCATGTGAATATCTATAAATATTGATCCAAATGAGTGCCATGAATAATTTATCATCGAAAGATACTTTCTTTGCCTTTCAGTTTTTAAAGCAGCTGGAGTTTCGTTGTTTTATTTTTCCTTTCTTAAAAAAAAAGGCTGGAAAAGCATATTTCTTTCTTATCATTTTAGAACCATCAATTTTTTTTGAGGAGAAAGAAAAGGTATGTTGTTTTCAAAGAACTTTTGAAGATGGGAGAAAAGAACATCAACCATGTGCCATTACCAAAATGGAAACTTACTGGAGATGTTCTAATTTTATGGAGAGGGAAAACATGACCACTGGAGATGTTTGTTAAAAGTTTATATGCTTTTGTCATTATTTTGCTGTATTGTGGTGCCGAGTCTCATCTTGTAGAATTGGTCTTACATCTTTTATGTTTATTTGGATACGAGTTGGGATTTCATTTGTTGGAACTCGTGATGCAACCCAAAATACACTCTTGAAATGAAAGGAAAATAAACAGGTGTTTATTCACAGTATGCCTGGCATCAATAGGAATCATTCACAGTGTGTCTGATGGGGGGGGGGGACACAACCTGTTTTGGAAGCAGGACTACATATTCTCAAAACTCCCCAGGAGTTGGACTTTAATTGATCATGATTCCAGGTCTTTTGGGGAATGTCTATCAATATTTTCACAAGGAGTCAAAAGGTCTCTTTCTTTCTTTCTCTCAATCCCCTAGACAGAGAGTCAGAGAAACCATCTCACAGTTTTCTTGGAAAAAACCGTTGGTTGTTATCTTATTTGGCTTTTATTATGACTCTCCATTCTCTTTGATAAAAGAGAGATTTTTTTCTTTGCTTATTTTTTCTGTCATGCTTGTTATTTCAAATGCACTGATATGTGTGCTTGTGTTGTGTGTGTGTGTGTGTGTGTGTGTGTGTGTGTGTGTGTCTGCTTGTGTTGCTCTGGTTTTAAAAGTGGGCTGGACTTTTTTGTTTTGGCACTTATGAAAAGAAAGACAAGAGAAATTGACTATATTAAGTTTACAAGCCCCCCTATTAGAAGACCTGAGAAACTTCTAGAATTTTAGTTTATTTAGTTTATTTATGTAACTCACTAGATGAGTTGTATGGACCAATACACGTGTGTGAAATACAGAATGTTAAGTATATATGAGATCTCACAACCATGTATGATTTTTTCTGACGTCTTCTAATCTTTAGGTAAAAATTACCGCCCCACCCCCAAAAAAGAGGGATAGGAAAGGAGCTTAGAATGGTCTGTTGAATTTGATGGACTCTAAACAACAACAAAAGGATTTTATTCAGATATCA
>PVKC010017889.1:6281-19686 GCA_004027635.1 Crocidura indochinensis
CTCACTTTCATGATCTTGGTGTTAGGGTCGGGATATACCTCTGGCTCTTTCCTCAATTATCATTCCTGGAGAGACTCAGGAAACCATATGTGGTGGAAAGAATTGAACCTTGTTTGGTTGCATGGAAAGAAAGTGAATTTTAATATCTTTCCATACGCAAGATCATTTTTTATATTGTGGACTCTGTATCTCTAATAAGAGGACAGAATGGATTTTTCCTTACCCAAGGTGAAATACCTAAGAGTCATCTTCACTAATGAAATTAAGTTCATGACGCTCAATATACCTTCCTGGATCAAGAGAGATGTACAAAGTATAAAGTGTTTTGTTTTTACTTGGACAAACCAGGTTTAATCCCTGGCACTGCATATCAATAGTGATCCATGAGCACAGAACAAGGAGTAAGCTCTGAGCAACACAGGGTTTAAAGTTTTTCACAAAATAAATCAAACTAAATTCCTGTTTTGACCATAATTCATTCCCCCTCTTTCAGGGCTTCTATCACTTCTTTATAATAGGTCACTGCATAGAAGTACGTGACTAAGCCTAAAACAGCTAAGAGAAAATAAATATCTGGAAAAAACATAAATACGCAATAATAAATAATAAAAAACAGTAGAAAGATTGCTACAATAATTTTATACTTTTTATAGAGTTAAAGAATCTGTCAAAGATAGCAATCTTTATCATAACTACAGACAATATATTGTTCACTATTTGGGGGACATTTTTTTCATAATCAAATGAGAGCAAAATATCTAAGATTCTTCTTAGTATCCTATATGGTTAGACAGGAATTTTTCTTCTGTTTTTATAAGAATAAAAATCTACAGTATCTGTGAGTAATTCTGCAGTAGGCAGTTGACTAATGAAAGTTTTTATATTGTATACTATATTATATACTGTATTTTATATTGTTTTATATACTATAGTTGCATGTGTATACAATGAGCATTTGTAGCATTTGTCACTTTGGAATAGATGCAAAGGGAAATGGCTATCAAAGAAAATATTGAAACTTGATAATGAGTAAATTAACTTAGCATAATTGAAGGGTAGTGCATTTCTAATGAACTATCAATAATATAGACACATTCTTATATGTATACTTTTGCTTTTGGTTGGCTATAATTATGCTGGCAAAATTCCAAGATGGGCTTATAATAATGAAATTCAATATTTCTCAGTGATAACATAATCAACTGGATGTATGACTACATATTGTATACTTTTATCTATACAGGTTATTTTTGGTGAGTTTAGTTTAATTTTGAAATTACTTATATCAATAATATATGTGTTTTGCAGAAATGCTTTTGCTTCATGTACAAAACTATAAATCAATGTAAATTTTTAACTTAATATATGCTCTTGAGGCAAAATGGAAGCATTCCAGATTTAGTCTAATTCCCATGAAACAATGGAGCACAATATCCTTGGGGTATTACTTTGTCCTTGGTAAAAGTCAACTTCATACTAGTCCTTGGTTCCTGTATAATGCAGGGAAAATTAAAAGAATGACTCTAGTAATTTATCCTTATCTCTTTAGCCCTGTTAACTAATTCACTGCCATTTAAATTGAACTTAGCTGTGCTCTCTCTACACATGCATAACTTGACATTTACACTCATTAAATTTCATATCCCACCCCTGAACCTTTTGGCAAAGTACTTTCTACAAAACAACCTAGATATTTTTGTGGTAATGGTGATAGTGGTAGTCAATCAATTTATTTTATTTCCAACTGTAAGTTTGACAACAATAATTTAAATAATGTATAACAAAATATGATAAATATTTGTCATTTAAATGATTTTCAATTACAGAGGAACTTTCATTTTTATATACAAAAGAAAACATTTTCTATACTTATTTTATATATCATATTTAAATTAACTTTACTAAAGATAGAGAGGATACATTAGAATGTTCTTATTCTTTCAGAATTCAGCTAGTTATTTTACTTATTCTTTGGAGGCAGTATACTAGGCTGTGCTTAGGGCTTACTGTTTCAGGGATCATTCCTGGCTACTTAAGAGACATATGTCTTCTCCGCTATATTAAACATCAGCTCCAAACTCAGTTTTAATAGTAATTACTAACATGCCAATTTTCTATGTATAAACAATGTGCTCTAATTAGGATATTATAATATCTAATAATTTTGAATACCTATCACTGATGGCAATATACCATAAAATATGATTACAGAACACATTCTCCTTATGTAGATTTTGTAATGTTCAATATTTCTAACAATAACTTAAATTAGCATATACTTATATTTTTATTTTTAGACTAAGTGCTACTCAATAAAATTTAAAAAATAAGAAGATATAGTCTATTTTTTCAGTTATTTATGATAAGTATATTGTTATTTGGGTCTTTTAAAAATTTTTTCCTATTGCATTTAATATTGATCCTAATTTTGTTCAGTTAATTTAGAATTTGTCCTCATTATTCCTAGACACATGTACATATTTATATTTTACCAACTAAGAAGTGAGGAAAAATTTTTTACTGAGGATGGCATTGTACAATTATTCATTTTAGTTGTAATTTCCTCAAGTGCTTGGTTCTGTTATGCATATTTAAATATTTTTATGGCAACTAAATATTATATGCTATTGATAGGGAATCTATCAATTTTCTTAGTTTCTTTTTTTAATAATTATATTTACCAGCCAAATTGTATTATATAAAATCCTTAATATCAGAGATCTTTATTGGTCCTAAGAGGTTTTTGTGGGGCAATGGTTTACAAACAATTAACTATAAAAATCTGCCACACATAAAATATTTATGCTAAATTACATATACTTTCTGGGAGATGGTGATAAGTGTGTACTTTCCATGAGATAACTAACGCTGCATGTCATTATATTTTAAACATATTCACTTTAATGGAAAGTTGTGCTGTGACCTACCCAACAAGAACAAAACAGATCCTTCTATTAAAACAGCATTTTAAGATTCTGGTGTAACTGCAGGTTTGTGACTTTCCATTATATCTAATTGCATCCACCCAATCAACAATATCAAAAATGAAAATATTTTGGGCCAGAGTGGTGGTACAAGCAGTAAGGCGTCTGTCTGCCTGGCACATGCTAGCCTAGGATGGACCACATTTCGATTCCCCGGCTTCCCATATGGTCCTCCAAGCCAGGAGCAATTTCTGAAAACAGAACAAGGGGTAACCCCCGAGCATCACCCGGTGTGGCAGAAAAACAAATCAAAAAAGGAAATATTTGCAGTAGGAAATGGTATAGAGCTACCTTTTTTTTTTCCATTTTGGTCCCTTTGTCTATAGTAAGTTTTGCTCAAAACTTACTACTGGCAGTATTTGGGACTCAAACTGGAATCAGCTATATGCAAAGCAGATGCCTTTCCCTAGCCCCAATATATCTTTTCTGATTTCTTTCTTGAAGAAGTTAGCCATATGATTCTGCAACAAATACAAATTTTTTCCAATAGCTTGATTGGATAATACTAAATAAGAATGGAAATGATAGAAACCTTGAATATATCATCAGTCATTAAAACCATTTTTGATGTTATGTGACTCTCTTACTAGATATATAATATCATTTCAGGGTTATTAACTACACAGCTTTTGTAATTTACAGTGTAAATATATTCATTATTCATTCTAATTTTTTTTTTTGTTTTTGGGTCACACCCGGCAGTGCTCAGAAGTTACTCCTGGCTCCATGCTCAGAAATTGCTCCTGGCAGGCGCGGGGGACCATATGGGGCACCGGGATTCGAACTGATGACCTTTTGCCTTACCTCCATGCTATCTCCCGGGCCCCTCATTCTAATTTTTGTGTTTATTATATGGTCATGAGCAAGAAATTCCAACATTTACAATACTTTTATTTCTATTAAAATACATGTAAATTAATACTTCATTTCATTAAGTTGAATGCAAAATCATTGAGTTCAGTGCCCGTAGAGCTTGAAACAACATTAACTTGACCACATTTTACAATCAGAAATACCTTTTGGAGGGCCGGAGAGATAGCATGGAGATAGGGCGTTTGCATGCCTTTGCATGCAGAAGGACGGTGATTTGAATCCCAGCATCCCATATGATCACTCAAGCCTGTCATCAGCAATTTCTGAGCATAGAGCCAGGAGTAGCCCTTGAGTGCCATCGGGCCTGACCCAAAAATAACAAACAAACAGACCAAAAAAAAAAAAAAGGAAATATCATTTTGTTTTATTTGAGTCACACTCAACAATGTCCAAGACTTACTCCTGGCAATTAATAAGAACGATATAGGATTCCAGGGATTGAGCGCAGGTGGTTGCATGCAAGGCAAGTGCTCCGTATTACATTTTTAAAGTCACTGACCACAGAGGATCCTTTCCACATCTCTATTTTGATTATTAAAAACCTTTTTTTTTCTTACTTTGTTAATTGTGGATGTCACAAATATTAGTGCTAATTGGGAAACTATGATCATTCTATCAGTACTTGGGGACACCAGAGACACCCAAGTGATGGCAGTGGGCAGGAACTCAAACTCGGGACCTCAAATGTAAGAAATGTGATTTACCACTTGCACTACATCATTATAACTAGCACAATTTTTATATGAAACATATTGTAATAGCACCATTTATGTAGAACTTTATGGTAGAAATAATTTGAGGCATGGCCAGATTGCTTGTTTTATGGGTTTTGATATGACACCATTATCTCCATGTACTATTTTAAATTAGGTAGAAGCTGTGGTGCTGGGAAGTTCTATTTTCTAAATTTTCAACTTTCACATGGTACCTGATCTACTAAAGTTCTGACTCCAAGAGGTTTAATTAGTTATTTATAAAGGGATCTTTCATTTTAACAACATATCTCATGATGATTCAAATATATATTTATTTAATATAAATAAAAGGAAACCGTTATTCCATTATTACCTTATCCAAGCAATGGTCAATTTCTATCTCCATTCATATGTGGTTAACTGAAGACTGTGAGGATATCGGATAATCTCCCCATTTTCTCTTCTCTGTTATAATGGCCAGGGATTGTATACTTTATTTTTTAATGTTATCTTTATTTAAGCACATTATTGCAAACATGATTGTAGTGGGTTTCAGTCATAAAAAGTCACACACACACACACCCCTTTCCCCAGTACATTTTCATCACTGATTTCCCCAATTTCCCTCCCCTGCCCTTCTGTATTAGAGACAGGCATTCATATCTCTCACTAATTGACATTGTCACCAGAGTTGTTAGTGTAGTTTTTTTCTCTAATTGCACTCACCATTCTTTGCAGTGAGATTATATCATGAGTTTTTCTTCCAGCCCTCAACTCTATTGTCTCTAAGTATTATTACAATAATAGCTTTTATTTTTCTTAAAATCCATAGATTAGTGATACTATTCTGTGTCTGTCTCTCTCCCTCTGATTTATTTCATTTAGCAAAATAAATTCCATGTATATCTATTTACAGCAAAATTCATGCTCCAACTCCTTGACGGCTACATAATATTTCATTGTGTATATGTATCACAGTTTCTTTAGCCACTCATCTGTTGAAGGGCATCTTTGTTGTTTCCAGAGTCTGGCTATTGTAAATAGTGCTGCAATGAATATCGGTATGAGGAAGATATTTCTGAGTTGTATTTTTGTGTTACTTGGGTATATCTCTAGGAGTGGTATAGCTGGATCAGATAGGAACTCAATTTCCAGTTTTGGGGATGATCTACATATTGCTTCCTATAAAGAATAGACTAGACAGTATTCCCATCAGCAATGAATGAGAGTTACTTTCCACATCCCACCGGCACTGATTGTTCTTGTTTTCCTGATGTGTGTCAGTCTATGGCATGCAATGGTACCTTATTGTTGCTTTAATTTGCATCTCCCTGATGATCAGTAATGTGGAGTATTTTTTTCATGTACCTTTTGGCCAATTATATTTATTCTTTGAGAAATTGTTCATTTCTTCTCCCTGGTTTTTGATGGGGTTAGATGTTTTTCCTTGTTAAGTTCTGTGAGTATCTTGTATATCTTATCTGATAGGTATTGGGTGAATAGCTTCTCGCATTCTGTGGGTGGCTTTTGTATCCCAGACTCTATTTCCTTTGAATTGCAGAAGACTCTCAGCTTAATATAGTCCCATCTGTTTATCTCTTCTTCCAATTGTTTGGGAAGTGCTTTTTCTCCTTGAAAATACTTTTAGTGTCAGTTTCTGGAGTGTTTTGCCTATGCGTTCTTCTATATATCTTATGATCTCCACTCTGATATCAAGGTCTTTAATCCATTTGGATTTGAACTTTGTGCATGGTGTTAGATGGAGGTTTGAGTTCACTTTTTTGCAAGTGACTTACCAGTTGTCTCAACACCACTTGTTGAAGAGGCTTTTCTTGTGCTATTTTGCAATAATGCCTCTTTATAAAAAATAATTGTATGTTTGGGGAAGATTCTCTAAATACTCAAGTCTATTCCACTGATCTGAAAGTCTCTCTTTATTCCAACACCATGCTGTTTTAATGACTATAACTTTGTAATATGATTTAAAGTTGCAGAATGTGAGGCCTCCATATTCCTTTTCCCAAGGGTTGCTCTAGCTATTCATGGGTGTGTACTGTTTCAAATAAATTTTACAAGTGTTTGATGCACTTCTTTTAAGAATGTCATGTGTATCTTTAGAGGGATTGCATTAAATGTGTACAATGCTTTGGAAAATATTGCCATTTTATTTATGCTCATCATAACAATCCATGAGCAGGGAATGTGTCTCTATTTCTGTGCATCCTCTTTTATTTCTTGAAGAAGAATTTTGTAGTTTTCTTTGTATAGGTCTTTCATCTCTTAAGTCAAGTTGAGTCCAAGGTATTATAGATTGTGTGTGAACCCTAATGTGAATAGGGTTGTTTTCTTAATGTCCATTTCTTCCCTATTATTATTGGTGTGTGTATATATATGGCATATATATATAACATCTATATATAGCAATAGAGCAACAGTAGCTGAGGACAGAATCAGCAAGTTGAAAGATGAGATGCAAAACAACTCCATACAGCAGAAGAGATTCAAAAAGTAACTTAAAGCAAGATATAATTTCACTTTCTTTTATTTTTCTTTTCAGAGATAGGTCAGCCTGCTTGACCTATCAAGGGGTGACAAGGTAGTGTTATAATATCCCACTATTATTGTGCTGCTATTGATATCATATTTAGATTTAGCGACAGTTGTATTAAATAATTTTCGTGTCCCTCATTGGGTGTATATATGTTTAGGAATGTGATTTCTTCCTGTTTTACATATCCTTTGGTTAGTATAAAATGTCCATCTTTGTCCTTTATAACTTTTCTGAGTCTAAAGTTTGCATTATCTGATATTAATATGACCCCTCCAGATTTTTTAGGGGAGTTGTTTGCTTGGATGATTTTTTCTTTCAGCTTTTTATTTTGAATTTATGCTTGTTCTGACTATTCAGATGTGTATTTTTGCAGGCAGCAAAATCATGCATTGAGCTTTTTTTTTGGGTGGGGGTCACACCCTGCATCCCTCAGGGTCACTCCTGGCTCTAAGCACAGAAATCACTCCTGGTAGGTTCAGGGGGATCATATGGGATGCCAGGATTCGAACCACTGTCCTTCTGCATGCAAGGAAATGCCCTACCTCCATGCCATCTCTCTGACCCGTGCATTCAAGTTTTTTAAATTCATTTTGCCCTCCCTATCTCTTAACTATTTTATTTAGTCCATTGATATTGATGAAGATAATTGTCATGGATTTAGTGTCATTTTTGTGTAGAAGTTTGGAATATCTGTTGGACTGTCTTGTCTTAAAGTAGTTTTTCTTTTAAGGCTTGTTTTCAGTCTGTAAAATTTCTGAGCTGTTGTGAAGCTGTGTAAACTTTTTTTCAAGCCTGAAAGTGAATTTGGATGGGTGCAGTATTCTAGGCAAAACATTCATTTTGTTGAGTTTTGTCACTATTTCCAGTACTGTTTTCTGTAAACAATCCCTATCTGTGAGATTCATCATTGTGACTCGAATATGTCTTGTAGTGCTTTATCTTCAGGTCTCTTTTAGCTGGTACTCTTCAGGCATCCAGGATTTGGATGTATACAATATTTTGTTCTGGGTGTTTCTCTGTAATGATGTCCTAGAATATTGATTCTTCCTGGAGATTATCTTCCTGGGTCTCTGGGACTTCAATGATTCTTATGTTTTTTTCTCTCTTTTTTTAATGTTTCTCTTGAGTTTATCAAAGACTTTTGTTTTCATATGTTCACATTCTTATATTAATTTTTCCATTGTTTGAACATTTGCTTTAAGATTCTTTTTAAGCTCTTCTGCTGTCTGGAGTAATTTTGCATGTCATCTTCCACCTCACTGATTCTGTCCTCAGATAACTATTACTCTGTTGGAGAGAATTTATTGAGGATTTTGTTTCATCTACCAAGTTTTTCAGTCCTGTTATTTCAGTTTGGAGTTATTGATTTCCATCTTGTGGTCTATTCAGCTTGATCTATGCTTTCTTTGAATTTTATGAATGCTCACCATATTTCTACTCTAAGCACCTTGTCTGAGTGGCTACCTACAAGGTTGGTATTTTTGGGTCATTAGAAATGCCATCTTAATTCTCTATGCATGATGTTGTCCTGCATTCTTTCCCCATTGATACTGCTGGGTCCGAGCTAGCAGCCCAGCGATAAGACAAAGAGACCACTGGGCAATGCAAGTTACAAAGCAGAACTTAATTTGTTAACCTAGCTAAGGATCTAGACTTCCACCTGGAAGGGAATAGGCTTTCAGGGCCCTGAGTCTCGGGGAGTGAGGTATATAAGGCCATGTCCAAGCATGTCAGACCTGAATGTATAGCTCCAGGAAGCAGATAATACGGATGCACATTTCAAATGCCACAAGATACACAACTCAGATGTTACAAGACTGACCTGCTAAGGTTTATCCTGAGTGCATGGATTGTGTGTTTCATGTTCTACGTCTTGTGCCTCCCTTTGTCCCCAACTCATAGCTGAAGGCCACATCCCCACAAGCTAACAATGGGAGTATACAGAAGCAGTTTTAGTGAAAGCAGAAACTTTCATGGAGAAAGAAGGTAACTAAGCATCCTACAACACGCTGGTAGCATGGATTTTACTACATGTTGTGGTGGGGTTCACGGGCTAGCTAAAGGATGCATGGGGCTGTGAAGTGAAGCCGAGTGGCTGATATCCTTTGGCGTCACCCTTCATGGGCAGAGTCAGCCTGCCTTGGGCTGAGCCTTGAAGAGATTATGTCCACTGTGGCCTTTCTTGGCTTGTGCTAAACCCTGAGGAGAATATTTCTGTTGGGGCCTTTTTTTTTTTTTTTGGATGCCTCATGCAGAAAAGCAGGAAACTAGGTAGGGAGTAAAGCAGCGGCCATTTATGTCTTTTTTGTGTCCAAACTTACACGGCAGAAATCAGCCTCAAGTTGTATACTTTAAATTTCCTTTTGGTGTTATTCTCACAAATCTGAAGTGAATGCTTTGTAGTGTATCATATTTCGCATGTGGGATGGTCCTGGAGATGAAACTCAAGGGCTTGTGCCTGTTAGTTAAGTACTTGACTACTGAACTATATTCCCAGACCTGAGTTTCTTATAGTTTCTCCACTATTTCTCCACTCCCCGTCACAATTAGCTCTCTTGGGTTTTGAAAGGGAATGATTTCTATTTGAAACTCCATAGTACTTCTTACTTTCTTGAACTGCATATTATGTACTCTGAAATCCTGGTGTGATAACCAAACCACAAGTAATGTTCACCTTTCTACCTTCATTAAACTCCGGCACATTCCGGGCAATTGCAGCCTAATTGTTCTTCTGTGTCTGATTACCATCAGCTGGTGGTGCTCCTTTGCTGTAGTGCACTATCAAATAGCACAATCTAACTTATTTTCTTATATAATCGCTCTCTGCCCACCAGAATCAAGAACATAACATATTAAATTACTATGATTGTTGAAATATCATTTGTGAAATAGAGGCTTTAAAAATGCTGGGCTTGGAGGACAACTGCTGCCCAAATTGCAATATTTTTTATTTTTACTTTTCCTATTTTCTGTACTTTCTCTCTCTCCATATCTCTCTCTCTCTCTCTCTCTCTCTCTCAGTCTCTCCTTTTTGGTTTGGTTTACCACATAACTATGCAACCAAGTGGCAGGACAACAATTCTTGCTCATTGCTAGTAGTAGGAGGCAATCACACAGACGCCAAGAATCTGCGGCAAAAGACAATCTTCTCATTTGCTTTTTTCCCACTCAAACAGCTAAATGCAGCCAAAAGATGTTTTATGTAAAATGGACTGGCATTCTATGGGGTAGATTTTGAAGAGACCTAGTGAAAGAGAAATGTGCTCAATTTCAAAGAATAGTCTTTCATTTCCTTACAGCATTTGTTGCCTTGCTTCCTTTGTTTCAGTATGGGTATTGTAATTTTGAAATTCCAAGTGTTTTCTGCTGTAACTTCCTTGTCCTATGGGCATTTTGCTTATCATGTGGTGTTTTCTAAATCAAATAATAGAATTGAGACATTTTTCTCTCTCATTTTTCTTCTTTTCTTTTATGGGAGGACACCTGATGCTGTTCAGCACTCTCCTTATTCCTGGTTCTTTGCTCATGTCTCACTCCTAGGAGACTCAGGTAACCATGTAAGTGCTAAAGATCAATGTCAAGTTAGTTCAATGCAAGGCAAGTGTGTTAGATACATTAGAAAGTTGACATTTGGGTCTAGAGAGAGAGTACAACAAGTAGGGAGCTTGCCTTGCAAGAGGCCCACTTAAATCTTGGCATCCCATATGGTCCCCTATGTACTGCCAGAAGTAATTCCTCAGTGCGGACCCAGTAGTGATACCTGAGAATTGTCAAGTGTGGCTCAAAACATAAAGCAGCAACAAATGCAGAATCTGCAGCAGCAGCAATAACAAAACAAGGAGGGGCAAGGGGAGTTAGTTAGGTGATTAGAATATTTGTGTTATGTACATGAGACTGTTCAGTTTCAGATCTCTTTCAAAATAAAAGATGACAATTGCATTGTACCTCCCCAACTAAAATGTTCTTCCAAAAATTCTGATGAATGGACATTAGGGTAAAATAGTGGTTCTTATCTTGCAATTTATTTTGTGAGGAGCCACATCCGGCAGTGTTAAGAGCTTACTCTTGACTGCACTCAGAAATAGTTCCTAGCAGGCTTGGGGGACCATATGGGATGCTGGGGATCATCCTGTGTCCGTAATGCATCATCTCCATGAAAGGCAAATGCCCTATCATTGTGCCTATTACTCCAGTTCCTATATTGTAATTTCTATGTAAAGTATGAATGTGAGTGTGTGCTATTTATGCTATAATTCACACTTTTTTCTAGTAACATTTCTTTTTATACTACTTAGACCACATAATGACCATAATAATCCCTAGCCTCCAATATTTAATACACATATTTTTCTTTCTTCTCTTTTCTCTCTCATGGTTCCCTTCCTTATTTTTCTCAATCCCTAGGTACTTGCTCTATTTACATTTTATTTTATTTTATTTTATTTTTTGTTTTTTGGGCCACACCTGGCGGTGCTCAGGGGTTACTCCTGGCTGTCTGCTTCAGAAATAGCTCCTGACAGGCACGGGGGACCATATAGACACCGATATTTGAACCAACCACCTTTGGTCCTGGATCGGCTGCTTGCAAGGCAAACACCGCTGTGCTATCTCTCTGGGCCCTATTTACATTTTCTTACTACAATATTTCTAACCAACTCGCTTTCTTCAGAGAATTTCTATTTATTTATCTGCTCTGACCTTCCAGAATCGCAGTACATTGCATGGTCCGTTCACTTCCCATCATTTCTCATCCTGAAGTATAATGACCTGTTATCTTGTATGTAGCCACCACTGGCGCATTCACTAGGAGTGACACAAAATCATATTTATTACACTTACCTATTTAGTATTTGTTGCCTAATTTAATATCCAGGGGTATGAACATAGCATATGTTGAATTATTAGATAGATATTAAATATCGAGATTGAAATTATTCAGTAGCACACTACATCTATTTGGAGTCTACTAGTGGAATGCACTAATTAAAGAAATTCCTTTGAAGCAAATCTAAAATTTATTAAATAAAATAAATTTCAGTCATCCTGATTAATAACTGCATACTATTTTGTCTTTTAATTCAATGTGTTATTAGAATTAAAAATCCCTGAGTATAAATTATTTCATGATGAAAATATAAAGAATAGTATCGGAATAAATCAGAATTAAAAAGTTAATCCGATGTAAGACACCAGAGCTTTGAAAAAATATTTTAAATTAACTTTTTAAAAAGTTCTTTTTGCAACTAGATATTTTAAATTCACTTTAACTTGGTATGATTATCCTTATTTTTAAGGCTGTCTTTTGTTTGGGCAATCCTATGTATACACTCTCAAAGAAGCTGGAAAGATCACAGAGAAGGTAAATGTTTACATAGAGATCATCCCATATGCATGAAATAAAGAAGACAGGAGCTTATATGAAGGCCAACTGCATTATAAGCAACCTATTTGTGTCTTTTCAGTTGCATTTTTATTATTTGACTTTTTAAAAGATTGAAGAGATATTTTCAAAAACTATTCCACTGCTAAGTTTTTATTCAGTAGTGTCTATTGCAAGCCATTGTATGTGAGCTATATAAGTGCTAAAAGCAAAAGAAACTCTATTTCACTCCTACAGAGTTACCATTTGCTTACAAAAATCATATCCATAATTATTCTGAAAGAAATATTTTCCCTTAATTAAGTTCCTGCTCTTTCATTTAGAGATGCGGGGAAAAGATGGTGCTATTCTACCAAAGGAGAAAAAGAAATAAACCAAGAACTGAAAATCTATATATGAAAGTCTAGGCTTACATTGACTTCTTTAAAAATCATTAAAGGAGCTATAATAAATTGCATCCTTTGAAATGGAAATTGCATGGCTTCCAAATTCACTTTTCTGGAACTTCTTTTTCTTTTTATGGATGATATGTTTGCAATATTATTTCCTCCAGACCACACTTTTCCTTTACTTTTACCTCCAGGCTTAATCCCAATCAAAGCTAGCTTGCTCCATCCCTGTGGGGTACTAAAGGGAATTGTTTCACATTGTTACTGGAAGGATTTGTGACTTTAATTATTTTTGCAATTATTTGCTACAATTCAACTGTGATTTTACTCTATAATCACAGTTTTACTTTCTGATCAATTATTTGATGCCTCTTCAAAACAATTCGGCTAATATAACTTTGGGCCTTATGCATTCTGTTGTTCTACAAGTGCTCATAGTTTTCTTTCTCCTTGGAATACTTCATAAAAGCAATAAACCTCCACAAAGTTTCACTTAACCTCACATATATGCTTTGAATAGTAAGACTACAGCT